>JXCR01097006.1:12877-34092 GCA_002079205.1 Phalaenopsis hybrid cultivar | reverse complement strand
AAGATTACCTTTCTTCCGTTGGCATACTTTACCCATTTCTGTCTTGGGAAAGTACAGTCAACTCTTTTGAACTTCAGGATCATCTGTTCAACCATCTTTGGACAGAGTGATTCAGAAGGCCATTAAGGACATTCTGATCTTTATATGGGGTGGGACCCCCAATAACTGTGTAGGTGGACTAGTCTCACCTGGGCGTTGTGTAAAGTGGGTCCCGCACTGGGTCCTAAACCATTTTAATTTTGCAAATTAGACGAAATTGCGTCATACTACAAAAATTTTGTAAATTTAAATCAAATCTTTTTGAAAATTTTAAAATTTTCATTAACCTGGTCTTTGGACTTTCCCTTTGTTAGCTTTAGTGTTTGCGCTAAAACTACAACACTTTGGCCATATAACTAACCCCAGCACTTTCTTTTGCAAAGTTGCTGCTATGACCTACCCAACACTAAAATTCACTTGCAACCTGCCAACAAGCCGCGAGACCCGCAACGTTGCTACTACCACAAGTTTGGAACAGGATTTGAAGATCTCGAGGTCACCCTCGGGAATGCTCCTTTTGTTGTTGTGAAAGTTGCTGCTCCAGAAGTACAAGAGCCAGCTGCTGAATTCAACTTGAACTCCCTTGATGGCTTTCCTGTCCACAAGAAAATCAAGACCTCTGCTACTGTCANTATGGGTCACATGCAACAGCAGAACAGGTCAAATATCCACCCCTTATTAATTTTTATCTTGTAACTTTATTAGGAATTCGGATCCTTGTCAGTTGCTGATACAACTCCTGGTCATTCAATCCACTTTGGATGGCTTTGCATTTAGGATTGCAAAAGGTCGGATGTGAGGGTCGTTTGGTTGCTTGAAATTACACATGATTTGAAAAATGATGATGTTTTAAATGCCAATTATTTGGTTGGATGGACTATTATTGACTTTAAACTCCACAAAATTTTGTCAAAACTCTCTCCAAAATTATGATTCCATTTTTATGCTTAAAATGAGTGAAAATGATACCGGAGTTAACTCATATCACAATAGGAAAAATAAATATTATTATTGAAAAGTAAATCATCGTTTACAATCAAACACACTTGAAATGTAATGACAATAAACATGACACAAGCCATACCAGGGCTCGATCCATCGCTATTGAAGGTCGGCTAGGTTATTGGGGAGTGGAGGTAGAGGGTTGAAATGGGTTGTGGGTGGTTGGGACACCAAGAGGGGCTGGAATTGCATTGGCAGCTAAGCGGAGGGCTGTGACAGCTAGGGGCAGCGAATAGGAAGGGCTGTGGCTTGTAGGATAGCAAGATGAGTGTTGCCCAATGCGGGGGCAGCAAGTGGTGACTGCAGTTAGGCTGCGGGAGGTGGTTCCAGCTGCTGGGACAGCAGCGAGGAGGCACGGGGAATGGTTGCGGGTAGCGGGAACAATAAGGGCAGCACAGGTGAAGTGCTGGAACAGCGGCTAGGCTGCAGGGGTGCAGTTCAGGTGTCTGGAACAGCAGTGGACAGCAGGTAGAGTGGGAGAGGATGGCTGAAACAGGGCTGGATCGCCGGGCGCAGAGGTAAACACAGCGTCTGAACTGTTTTCTAGGGCGATAGCAAGGTGGGAGTGGCTGGAAAGGATGTCAGTAGGTGGAGGAGGTGGTGGTTGGCAGTCGTAGCTTCTGGAAGACAGTAGGAGTGCTGTCCGATGGTTCCAACAGCGAGGAAAGGCGGCGGCGACAGCGAGGGGAGGTTTGTGGAGAATTGGAAGTCGAAGAAAAATACCCCCGTGAGAAGAGTTACAGCTGGAGCACCACTTGACCCCTTGAAAGGAGATCACCACGTCAAATGAGCTACAGGCGGTGCACCACCTGTCATTGGATACACTCTAAAAGGGAGAAAGAAGACGCTGATGGCTGTCCCGACAGAGAACATACGCCATAACAAAAATCTTAATCACAAGAATTAAATATATAAGCCACAAGTAATTAGGGCTTATATAACAATTCAACACTTTAGATAAAGCTCTTTTCAATATTATAATTATGAAGTTCTCATCCCTGAAGCTAACTAGAATAAAAGGTGTGTGGGAGCACATTATGATTAGGGCTTATATAACAATTCAACACTTTAGATAAAGCTCTTTTCAATACTATAATTATGAAGTTCTCATCCCTGAAGCTAACTAGAATAAAAGGTGTGTGGGAGCACATTATGAAAATGCGGGACATTGCCGCTCATTTGAAGACACTTGAGATTAATATTTCATAATTCTTTTGGTGCACTATATTTTGAACACCCTTTCATAATAATAAGGTCCCTTCAAGATATCTTATAACAGATAAAGATAAATAGTTAATTAATAAACTTATGAGCATGTGTATTCAAGAGGAAGGAATGCTAGTTATGGAAATGAGTAGAAGTGTAAAAGTGTAATGTTAGCTACATATAAGAAGTACTCGAGCCCAAACCAAGTGAAGAAGAAAGGGAAGGGTAAAATACCACTCCAAGTTAAAATAAAAAAGAATCCAAGTGTTTCTTATGTGAAAAGAAATGAAAGGTGAAGAATGATTGCATCAAATTAAAGAATTGGCTTGAGAAGAAAGGTAAAACAATCTTACTTGTCAATTATGAATGTAATATGACTAATATTATTTTAACTTTGGTGGATTGATTCTAGTTATACAATTCACATTTGCAATACCTTACACATATATGCAAAGCCTAAGATCTTATTTTAACTTAAGGTGGATTGATTCTAGTTATACAATTCATATTTGCAATACCTTAAACGATATGCAAAATCTAAGAAATTCATTGGGAAGTGAGCAACACATCTATTCAGGAACCATATATGCTCACATGTTGAAGTTATTGGAACATGCTATCTAGTACTTAGTAGTGGTTTTATGTTAGAATTAGAAAAGATCTTTTATGCACGTAGTTTTTCTAAAAATTAATTTTAGTTTGAAGAATTGTAACTTTGCATTTTTCCTTTAACTTTTTAGAAATTTTTGTTTGTTTGTTTGTATTACAAAATTTAAATTTGTTAGGAATTTACTTATTCCTTTAACTTTGTGTTATTCTTTTAATTTATGAAATATTCTATTCATGATGTTATGAATGTTCAAGTTGGCATTAAAATATGTGTTATAAGTAAAAATTTCTCTATGTTGTTGCACCGGAGATTCAGACATATCTCCTTGGATAGGAATTAAAAGATTACGGTTTGTTTAGGAACACTTTCTGTTTTCTATTTTAATTTTAATTTTGTCTTTTATTTTTATTTTGTTTTTATATTCTATTTTTTAGAAAATGCATTTGGTACTATTATGATTTATATATTTTTAAAAATTAAAAATATAAAACATGTTTAGTGTAGTATCTTAATTTTTTTGTAAGGAAAAACTACACTTTTTATAAATAGTTAGGTTCATATGCGCTTCAGTATTAAGCTTTGTCGTCCATGACGTATACGACGCCTTCTTTGCTCCACCTAGCACAAAACATTACTTGTGGGCGGATGGAAGACTAGTGGCGGCGACTGCCGATGACAGGTGGGCAGGAGGAGGCGGCAGCTGTGGAGGGCGATGTCGGTTGCGGTTGGGCGGAGTTAGGCGGAATATGATTCACTACCGATGGATCCTAATGAAAATTTTTTTGATCTTTCTAATATTGTTTCCATAAACAAAGCTCACTACCAGCGTCTTATGAGAAAACTCATATACCTTATCCATAGACACCATACATGTCACGTAGCTAGGAAAAATCAATTCATGCATGCTCCTTATGAGTACCACATCCAAGTTGTCCATTAGATTCTCCACTACTTAAAAGACATACCACACTCATGTTTATTTTTTTCTTGTCACACCTCTCATTCTATTGCAGTTTACACAAACATAGATTGGATCGGGTCTGTCCATGATCAACGATCTATCTCGAGGTACTTCTCATTTGTGTAGGGTCTGGTCATGTGGAAAAACAAGCAGATTGTAGTTGCTCTGAGCAGTGCAGAAGCTGAATTTCAGTCCATGTCTTTGAAAATTTGTGAAGCTCTCTAGTTACGTATCATGCTCCATGAATTTTGTACGTCACTTCGCTCCCCTATAGTTGTTCTGTGATAACAAGACTATCATTAGCATTGCTCACAACCCAGTCCAACATGATCGAACCAAGCATTTTGAGATTGACTGTCACTTATTTAGGAAAAGCTCAAGTCCAAAGAAACTTTTGTTTTGTTTGTGTCATCTAGTGACTAGCTAGCAAATATTCTTACAAAGAACTTTCATCGACCACTGTTCAATAATTTCAAATCCAAGTTGAATATGACTGATATATATGCTTCAACTTGAGGGAGAGTATTAGAATATTGTAATATTAATATGCAGATTTCTATATTAATTACTATGATTTGCTTTTATTTACTTTTTTTTCTTTTATTCTATTTTAATTTGTTCTGTTGAAGCCAAATTTGTCATTTAGCTCGTGCCTAAGGGATAGAGCGCAAAATTCGAGGGAAGGAGAAAATAGAATGAGAGAAAGAGTTGCCCCGTGTAGGAGGCAAATAGGGGTGTTCCAGGGCTCTTTAGCCACAACTTGAAAGTTACAAGTGGGAAAAAGAGAAGAGTTCTCTTCTACATGGGGTTGAGAGAGAGAGAGAGAGAGAGCTTAGGGGTCCCCTTTTTACATCTAGGAGCTCTCTTTTTATAGAGAGAAAAGGAGAGGAAAAGAATGAAAGTTCTTTGTAAGAATATTTGTGCTCCTACTTTAAGGGGAGTTGTGAGGGGTATCATGGTTCTTTCTCTGCTTATCCCTACTTAGATTTGTCTCCCTGGAGCGTTATTGTTGCTAGATTCGTTGGCTTCAGGTGGCCGACCCAAGATGATTGGTCCTTTGGCGGTCAACCTTCGGTGGTCAGCCCTTCATGGTTGGTCCTTTGACGGTCGGCCCCTTAGTGGTCGGTTTTGATGGCTGGCTGATCAAAGTAGCCGGCCAGTTCTAGCTTTCCTCTGTCCCGCAAAAGCAAAGGTTGAAGCCCTTCTTTGCTTCATGTTCTCAAGCGGCAACGATCACCACTGTCGGATTTGTCAAGGTATGAGTGGACATTTTTTGGTCATACATAAAAGTTCTTGAGTTTCTTACTTCTTGGAACCGAAGTTGCGATAAGAATGAGACTTGAAGTACAAAAAATTTAATAACAAGAATGCACTAATTTCACTCTTTTTTTTTGGTACTCTTTGCGTCTTGTCTACTAGTTCTGAGAAATTCTTTTGGAGACGATCTTGAAGTTGGGGGAACATAGAGAATCCTTAATCCAGAACTATAGTTGGTTCCTCAGGAAAGAATTTATTTTTTTTCATTTAATTTCTTGCCATTTTTTTACTTGTATTGACTACTCGGCTTGGGTTTTATGATGCCCGTGTTTCGTTTGCTTGATTAGTTCGTCACCCCAGTCGAACCACTTTTTTTGCTAGGTCTTAGGCAGATCCTATTACTGCCTTCGCGGGTGTAACCGTTGAGACTCGTTGTTTGGGTGATTTGTACCATACCCTTTGCGGAGCTTATCGATATTGGATAAGGAACCACCTCCAGAGCTTTATCCATGTTGAGTTTGGAGACAAGCTTTCTTATGCTTGGTGTTGAGTTAGTGATTGTTATTTTCTCGTCCTGAAGGAGTCTTTTGTTTGCTCTTCCCGGAGGAGAATCTTTATGTACTCGTCTCGGAGGAGAGTCTTTCGTTTGTTCATCCCGGAGGAGAGTCTTCATGTGCTGGTCCCGGAGGAGAGTCTTCATGTGCTCGTCCCGGAGGAGTCATGATGTGCTCATCCCGGAGCAGAGTCTTTTGTTTGCTCATCCTAGAGGAGAGTCTTCATATGTTCGTCCCGAAGAAGCGTCTTAATGTGCTCGTCTCGGAGGAGTCTTTATTTTCTCATCCTGAAGGAGAGTTTTTATGTGCTCCTCCCGGATGAGTCTTTTGTTTGTTCGTCTCGGAGGAGAGACTTCATGTGCTCGTCCCCGGAGGAGACTTCATGTGCTCATCTAGGATGAGTCTTTATTTGCTCGTCCCAGATGAGGGTCTTTATTTGCTCGTCCTTGATGAGAGTCTTTATTTGCTCGTTCTGTTGGAGAGTTTTTTGTTTGCTCCTCCGGATTCTAATTCTCTGAGTGTCACATGTGAACTCTTCAAGTGCCATCAATCTTAGTCGGACCTAGGAGATAACAAAACTAAAAGAGTTAACATATATATTTTAGAGAATAAAATATTTCTGTTTGATATTTTAGTCGCCTAGGTTTTTGGTTTTATGACTTGTTCGACTGCCTAAATTGTCGGTCGGCTTATTTTTTCTCGGCTTTCTTTGGTTTTCTATTTTTCATTTGATCATGTCTCACCCGTGCTATTTTTTGAAGATTCGGAATCAAATATTTATATAATGTTATTATTATATATATATATATACACATTATATTTCATGTTTTATTTCTCTTTTGGCAACTAAACACATGTTGGTGTGAAGTTCTTTGACGAGCGGTCGGGAAAGTCGCTGCCATACTTGAGTTATTCAACCGAAAAGGTGATCGACTGAGCGGCGGTCAATCAGAGAAAGGATTGTTATGCATGTAAACATTCCTGTTCGCACTTTTCGACAAATAAAATAACAAGGTTTAGAGATTAGATATATAGAGGCAGGATTGGGTTGTATGTATGTTAATCTTCCCCTTTTGGGCGGTGGATGCAGCATTGGTGATCAATTGATGCTTCTTTGGCAACCAACCATGGCATGGCTTCGAGCGTTCCATCCGACCGCCTTGACTACGATTGCATTTGTCATCCTCAGCTCCGTTGAAATTTGGTCGACCGACAATGTGATCAATCGCTGAATTGGTCGGGTGGCAACTGGTTCGTCGGTGGATTTATCGAGGCAACAATTTGGTTGGCTGCTGTATTGAGCGGGCCACCTGAATTTGGTCGATTGCCAATGTGCTCAGCTTATGAAACCATTCGGCTCGCAACATGGTCAGCAGCTGAAAAAGAGTTGGTTGCAACTGTTCGGTCGACGGGAAAGGTTGGTTGTTGGAATAGGTTAGCCAACAACTAGCACGACCGTTGGAAATGGTCGGCCAATAGGAAGCAGAAAACCACATGTTCAGCTTGCTCTGGTTATGAACACAGTTTCCAAATCTAAAAATCATCTCATCTAACCTTAATTCGTCAGTGGAATCCGATCTCGATCTTCCATGTCACCCAACCTTTGAATCACAGTATCTCGCTGGAAAAGTATGTCGGTGGGGTTCTGTCGACTTTGGCGGAATGGCCAAGGGTTCGCGATCGGCTGGCCTGACACTTCGTTCGGTTTTGTAGGCTGATGGGAGAAATTTGCACTCCACGGGACATTGACGATCATCAACCAGCGCAGGCGGATTCTGGACGAGCGACTAGACTTCAACGGGATGATTTCGAGCAAGCGACTGATATCGATGATCAAAAGTTGGCCCAAAATCCCATAAATCCATTCTGGTTTTTTGAAATTTGTGTCTTAAGCCACGAATTCAACAACATCAGAAGAATCAATCTATTGTAGCTTGTTTTTAGGCTCTCAAATTATGATCTGAGAGTTTGTTTCTTGGACTCGTCAGAGTCCCTGAGTATTCGTTGAATATCGTCGGAACGTGTTTGGCTTCTGAACTTGCTGTTGAAGGCTCCCTTTGTGAGCTCTTTGCTGAAAGTGTCTCTCGGAAGTGTTTTTCCTCAGTTTTTCTCATCTTCTTGGTGATGACATGATCCACTCTAACCGCACCTTTTAAGGCGTTGAACTTAAATATGTTCTTTTGCTCGTGCCCAAGGGATAGCGCGAAATCTGAGGGAAGAAGAAAAGAGAGTGAGAGAAAGAGTTGTCCCTTGGAGGGGGGCAAAGAGGGGTGTTTCTAAGCTCTGGCCCATTTTATTCCACACAAATTGAAAGTTACAAGTGGGAAGAAGAGTTCTCTTCTACATGTGGTTTGAGAGAGAGGGAGCTTTTTACATCTAGAAGTCCTCTATTTATAGAGAGAGAAAGAGAGGAAAGGAATATTACATTTATGTCCTTGCTTTAAAGGGAGTTGTGAGGGGTGTCGTGGTCCTTTCATGCTTAGATTTGTCTCGCTGAAGCATTCTTGTTGTTATATTCGTTGACATCAGGTGGTCGACCCAGGATGGTTGGGTCTTTGGCGGTCAGTTTTCAGTGGTCAGCCCTTGATGGTCGGCCCTTTATTGTTGGCACTTTGGCGGTCGGCCTTCAATGGTCAACTTTTGGTGGTTGATTTTGATTGATGGTCGGCTAAAGTAACCGGCCAGTTCTTACTTTCCTCTGTTCCTCAAAAGCAAAGATTGAAGCCTTTCTTTGCTTCATGTTCGTAGGCGGCAACGATCATGTCACCATTGTCGAATCTGTCAAGGTCCAAGTTGACATTTTTTGGTCATACAGTTTTCTTACTAGTAGATCCTGTAATAGTTATGTATACCCCTCTTCGCATCAATATGAATCCTCCGAGTTCTACTATATTATATTTTAACATTTCATATGTAAGTTTTGTAATCAAATGTGTGGTGAACAATAAACAGATCCTAAATATGTATTCTTAATTTTCTTATAGAAAAAATATCCTAATTTTTTATGAATATCATTTTGTTGTTAGTTATAATTACGCAATAATGATAAGGAGAAATAAATTATAAATGCACCTGACATTGAGCACGATGATAACTTTAATGAAGTGGACAATGAATGCAGAGAATATGAATGACCAAGTTGTGATTTAGACACAACTATTTGTGAATAAGATTTGATCTTGAATTTGAAAATGAATAACCTTCAAGGATTAAGATCAAATGATCATAAATTTATTTTTTGGCTTAAACATGTTTACTTATTCTTATATATTTCTATTTTTTGTGATGGATTTTTGCTAATATCTTGAAGATTTTAATCATAGAAGACTTGTTTTGTTTATGTTTAATTTTTTTATTCTACATAAATAGTTTATTTTTTTCTTAATATTTATATATATATTTTTTATTAATAATTTGGGGCTTATGCCCGATGCCTTTGGTCTCATGCATCACCCCATAAAAACTAAAATGTCTTTGCTTAACACCCTTTTAAAATATTGTTAAAGCCTATATCTTTTTGCTTTAGTTATGGATGCTCTTAATGGATATTTAGAGGAAGATGTACCTTGGTGTATGCTTTTCGCTGATGATATCCTTCTTGTGGGTAAGACTAGAAAAAGAGTTCAAGAAAAACTTGAATTATGGAGGTCTACATTGGAGTCTAAAGAATTCGTTTGAATAGATCTAAAGCTGAATACATGGAATGTAATTTTAGTAGTAGCTCTAATCACATAGTAGTGATTATGGGTGATCAAATCATTAAAAGGTTTGAACGTTTAAGACGCTCTGGTTTATTGTTCAAAGTGATTTGAGATAGTTGGGGTTGTTATTAGTAGAATTCAAGTTGGTCGGTTGAATGGAGGAATGCATCAGGCCTATTTTGTGATAGAAAAGCACCGCTTAGACTCGAAGGGAAATTTTAAAAGATGGTGATGAGATCTGCAATACTTTATGTTGTAGAATGTTGGCCTTTAAAGGAGAAGCATAAAACAAAGTTAAGTGTTGCTGAGATGAGAATGCTTAGGTGGATGAGTGGCTTGACACTTAGAGACAAAATGGGGAATAAATCTATCCGTGAATTGGTTGGTGTAGCTCCAATGACAGACAAGATTAGAGAGTCGTCTTAGATGATTTGGTCACATTAAACGCCGACCATCTGATGATCTGGGTAGGAGAATAGATGTTTTAGATTCGACTTATATTAAGAAAGAGGGGTAGACCTAAAAAGACTTGGGCATATAATATAAAGAATGATCTTAGTTTATTAGAATTAATGAAAATTTGGCTCTCAATAGGACACAATGGAGAAAAATGATTCATGTAACCAACCCCAGATAGTGGGATAAAGGCATTTTGTTATTGAATTGCAATGATCCATGAATTTATTTCTTAAAGTTAAAATAAAATTTGGACCAAGTGTGAGAATGTTGGTCTTCATAACTTAGTGCTAGTTACGATAACTTAAATTATTAATTAAATGTTATTTATTTCGATCCAAATTAACGTGAGAGGAGTTATAATAACCTTTAATTTGTAGTTTTTCTATGATGGGCAAAAATAAAAACGAAAATAATTAACTTTTGAGGTCCCTATGCCAATTGGTAGTAGAATAAGATTTCAATATTTGGGATGTTTAAGAAGCAATTAAATCTTTGTGGAATAAAGTAACATACACTGTTAAACAAGTAGCAAAAAATGTATTTAGAGAATTAAAAAGAAAAATTTTCTATAAATAAAAATAGTTGGTAGTGGAATAATAATGTGCAAGAGTTGATAAAATATAAGAAGTTTTATAAAATTTTGTTTAAATGTAAAACTTAAAGAGCTGAGAAAAATATAAGTTGACTCATAGAAGAATTTAAGAGAATAATCTGTGACGCTAAAAATTCTATTTTTAGTGATCTTTATAATAGATTAAATACTAAATAGGGTGAAAATTTATGCATAAACTAGCTAAATAAATGGAAAAGAAAAGTAAATATTTAATTCAAGTAAAATGTATAAAAGATGAAAATAAAAGTGTTTTTCTTAGAGGAAGATATTCAACATAAGTAGGTGAGCCATGTTAATAAATTTTTTAATGAAGTTTTTGAAAATACGATCGACCTTAGTGATTTTAATATCATTAATAATAATAATTTTTATTTTTATTTTTATTGTCGCATTAGTAAAACGCAAGTTGAGAAGGCTTTAAAGAAAATCAATGGTGAAAAATCAATATGACATGTATCTCTATTGAAATGTGGAAATATCTAGGAGATTTGGGAGTTCTTGGCTTACTGAACTTTTTAATATTCTTTTAAAAACTAAAAAGAATGTCCGATGAGTGGAGAAAGTTTATTTTGGTCTCCATTTTTAAGAATAAAGAGGTGCACAAGAGTGTGCAAATTATAGAGGAATTAAGTTAATGTGTCATACTTCAAAATTATGAGAGAGGGTAATTGAATATAACTTAAAACGTGATACAAAGATTTCTCATTATCAGCTTGGAATTTGTCAAATCTATTATGGAAGCTATTCATTTATTGAGAGATTTGATGGAGAAGTACAGAGAGAGTAAGGAGGATCCATATATGATCTTTTATTGATTTAGAAAAAGTTTATGATAAGATTTCAAGAGAAATTTTTTGGGGAGTCCTAGAAAAGGAAGGTGTTGATATGACTTATATTCAAGTCATTAAGATATTTATACTAGAGTTGTTGCTTGTGTGCAAATAGGAGGATTGATCAAGTATTTTCTATTTCAGTTGGATTACATCAAGGTTTGGCTTTAAGCTTTTATCTTTTTTGCTTTAATTATGGATGCTTTTACTGGACATATACTTGAGGATGTACCTTAGTGTATGTTTTTCGCTGATGATATTCTTTATATGGATAAGACTAGATGAGTTTAAGAAAAACTGAAAGTATGGAGGTCTACATTGAAGTCTAAAGACATTCATTTGAGTAGATATAAATCTGAAAATGTTGAATGTAGTATTAGCTCTAGTGTCAGAGTTGTAATTATGGTGATTAAATTATTAAAAGGTGTGAACGTTTTAGATATCCCGGGGCTATTGTTCAAAGTGATGGCGATATAGATGGGGATGTTATTAGGAGAATTCAGGTTGGTTGGTTGAAGTGGAGGAATGCATAGGGCTTATCTTGTGATTGAAAAGTACCACTTAGACTTAAAGGAAAATTGCATAAGATGATGGTGAGACCTACAATGCTTTATGGCGTGGAATGTTGGCCTTTAAAAGAGAAGCATAAAATAAAGTTAAGTTTTGCTTAGATAAGAATGCTTTGGTTGATGAGTTGCTCGACACAGAGACAAAATGCGAAATGAATTTATTCTTGAAAGAGTTGGTGTAGCTACAATTGCATACAAGATTAGAGACAGTTGTCTTAGATGTTTTAGATTCAACTTATGTTAAGAAAGATAGTGGTAGACCTAAAAAGTCTTGGGCATATTGTATAAAAAATGATCTTAATCTATTAGAATTAAATGAATATATGACGCACAATAGGACACAATCGAGAAAATGTAATGATGTAGTCGACCAACTTAGTGAGATAAAAGTCTTGTTGTTGTTGATTCAATTTTTGAATCAATTTTATAGAATTGTATTGAGTTTCTTTTATTTAGAACTCTTGTTTTCTTGTCTTCATTATTTGTTTGATTACAACTTCTATTGAGATATTTCTTGAAATACCAAACATATAAAATGAAAGTTCTCTTTCATTTGGAGAATATAATTTATTTAAAATTTCTAAAAATAAATTGATACTTTTATAAACTCTTGGACTAAAATGAATCTTTGCGAAGAGGTGGGACTATTTTGACACCTTTCTCATGAAAAAATTGAATTAATACATCTTTTGGTTTTATTTTTTGGGCTTGTCCGAGGGAGAATTTTACTAGAACCTTAGCTCTGTGTGTGTGTGTGTGTGTGTGTGTTGGGGCATATAGCTTAGCTTGGAGCTCTGATGCAGGTAATTATAGCCGGCGATCTTTGTGCTATTTGCCAAGAGAAGATGCAGACACCAATTCTCCTTCGTTGTAAGCACATCTTCTGTGAAGATTGTGTATCTGAATGGTGAGCAACAAATCATTTTTCTTTTCATTAAGCTTCTCTGATCCCCATTGTATATTTCCATAGAAGCACAAAATAAATCATTCAATTTCAATTATAATAAACATTATAAAATTGACATTTTCTTCTATTATCTTAGGTTTGATAGAGAGCGGACATGCCCATTGTGCAGGGCCTTAGTAAAGCCTGCAGGTCTTCGCTCTTTTGGGGACGGTTCAACCACTCTGTTCTTCCAACTGTTTTGATTTGTACGGTAGAATCTGAAACTTAATTTATTTCAGAAAATGAGACTAATGAAGTTAGCTTCACAACAGCAGCAACGCCATCTTCCTCTCATCTTTTTGAGAGGCAAAGAAATTTTTTCTCCTCTCCCGCCATGGAAGAACTGGGCCGGTACAGTCCTTCATCTCCATCCTCCTGTATAATTGGTGATTTTGTTTTTCTTGATTAACAAGAACAATATCTCATCCATGTATATTATAACTGGTGCTATTCTGTAGTATATGATAAAACTTATATTATAACTAGTGCTATTCTGTAATGTATAATAGTGTGAACGAAATATCCGAAGAAATGCCTGAGCGAACCGCTCGTAGGTGGTTTCTGTGATGCCTTGATGTGAAATCCGAAACTTCTGTATAGAATATAAGCTACTGATAGTCAGATTAGAATGCTGAGTTTGTTTTTTCTTTTTCTTTTTTTTCTCGAGCCCCAAATGATTGTAATGTTGATGTCTTGTTTCGGAAATTGTGGTTTACCAAAGCTTTCAAATGTTGTTTGCATGCATTACAGAATTTGGTGTTTGTTCGTGAGATGATGGATTCCAATGTGAAATTCTGATGTTTGAAATATTAATTGTGAAAATTAGAGATTTTTTTAGTTGATCGAATCAAGTAATTAACCCAAACTTCGGGTTGTGTTGACGTGTAGGTGTTATGTTTTACGGCAACACATGTAATAAGCATGCAGTATGTCTAAGGGGTTTGGTTGAAATAGGATTTAGTAAATTAGGTTTTATGAAATCTTGAAAGAGTTTAATCTCAATAAATATGGAGAAATTATTTGACAATTTTAGGTGGTGTTTGGCAGCGCCTTATTAGTAAGATTTATGATTTATTAAGTTCAGCTAAACTTGAAAAAAAAAAAATTTGTAACTTTCGTGGATTTATGAAATGTTGGATTTGAGGTTCGAATTTTATCTTGATTGATGTTAAATTTGAATTTTATTAAATTCAAAAAGGTGGATTTAATAAATTTAGGTTTATTAAATCAGCAAACACCTCTTTAGTAGGATTTATTTGGATTTATTTGATTAAAAGTTTTAGATGTTTTTTGCTGAAAATATAAACACCTCATCTCATTAGCATCCTTTTAAAAATTACTGTATGATTTCTAAAAATGTATAGGAGTTAAAAGTTTAATATTGAATATTAATATAATAATTATTAAAGTTAATTAAGTTTAATTATTTTTTTTGTAAAATCATGCTCATAATTAATTAAATGTTTATTGAACTAAATCAATCAAATAAACACTAGGTGCCCACCAAATTAAAACACTTGAACAGCATGTATAGTTTTGCCAGCTTTCTAGTTTGTATATTGTAATCTACCTAATGGATGGCTCCAAATTAGAACTGGTTGCAACTAGAATATGGTATAAACTCAACCATTCATATGTGATTGTCTTTATTATAGTGTAAATGAACTAATACTTATGTTTTCCCTTCTAAAGTTTCTCCTAAATTATATATTTTTTCCTGATTTTACATACATATAAATATATACAAACACATGCACACATATATATATATATATATATTAAATTAAATTACAACCACAAATTAAGCATATTTATATTTTCAAGACCTATAGAACTGAAAGGTGCAAAAAAATCTATCCACATGAGGTCTTAATGTAAGAAAAATGTGGATGAGACATGATATCCGAAAGAGTGACTACTAAGAGAGTGAATGAAACATGAGAGAATTATCCTACATTCTTTGAACTCACAAAGAGGGCCAACGAGTCAAAATTGAGATGGCGAATGATGGAAAAATGGCGAAAGGTGAATGCGGAAATGAGAAGCAAATATTAGGTGCGGAATAAGTATATATGGATTTTATTGTATTTTAATTATATTGATTTAATACATCCAAAAAATAATAAAATTTATATGTGCAGAATTTGCACCTAATAACTTTTCAGAAATCAGAGCAAGGGCAAACCAAGGAAAGTGAAGTGTGAGACCCCGCGGTCATGAATCGTGCAAGGGTAATGTAGATTTTTTCTCATCAAGAAACAACAACGAGAAGTAGGAAAAGTAGTGAGAAAGCGATGGGCAATGACTAGGGCTGTCAAAACGGCTCATTGCTCGTGAATAGCTCGTGTTCGGCTTGTTTTGGCTCAAAATACTACTAATCAATTATATATACATTTTTTATGAGTAGTATTTTTTGAAAATTTAATTGACTACAATGCTACAAAGAATTATAATCAATTGAAAGGTTTAATGAAGAAAATAGAATAAAAATTATTAAATTCGATTCAAATGATGTTTTAAATCTTGCCTCAATCTTTAAAATCTTATGGATATGTGATTAGGGTTGTCAAAATGACTCTTTCTTTAAGCAAACGAGTCGAATACGAACACACTTTTTGAGCTCGAAATATAAATGAGCTGAACACGAGTTGGGCTTGGGCTCGTGTTTGGCTCCTTTACGCCCCTAAGAATGAACCAAAAGAATTATTTATATTTTATTGATTTAGAGCAGTGAATTTTATTCAATCAAGACCGAAAGATGATGCTCAACACCTTATATACAACACTTAATTTTTATGTATCTGCAATCTTTATTTACGCATGAAAAGTTTTATTATTATTTTTTTAAAAGGTAAAATTATATTATATATATATACATTAAGTTAGGCGGTATGTAAATGCACCTTTAAGAAATCCGTACACCCGCCAAATAAAACACAAAAACAAAATTATGAATGAAAAAAGGGGCGTTGCGAGAATCGAACTCGCGACCTCTCGCACCCAAAGCGAGAATCATACCACTAGACCAAACGCCCATTTGTTTACCTTTAAAATTTCTAAAATATATTTATTTATAATAACATATGCCCAAACAATCCCTCACTAACTAATTCTCGTTCCACTCTTTCATTAACCCTAAAAAGCCAAACAATAATATTTGTTTGTTTGTGCTTGAGTAGAATTGGCTCGAAAATAAATAAATTAATTAAATTATATTTTATATTTTATAGTTAATTAAGTTAAAAAATAATTTAGATTTTACCACTAATCCTTATTTTAATTATTAAATTATAGTTATAAGTTATAGATTAAATTTTTATTGGATTTAATTTAATTATAGTTATAAGAAATAAAAAAATTATCATAATTTAAAATATTAAATCCATTAAGAATTATCATATATATATATATATAATATATTAAAATCATATTAACAAAAAATTAAAATAAAAAATATATTAAGTTATTCACTTTTATTAAAATAAATTAAAAAAATAATCTCTCATTATATTGTTAAAAGACACATGTGCTTCTTTGCCCTAAACCTAATTGCTCATTTTGCCGTTCATTTGGCCGCCTCTCTTAATGTCATTCTCTTCCCGTCTTCTCGAGCGAATCTTTCATTTCTTCTTGAGTGCAAGGAGGGAGTTTTCAATGAGTGTGTGAAAGCTGAAAGTTGGATTTTTCTCCGCTCTTGTTGTTCGGTCATTTACAGTTGGTACTTAATGTTGTTGCTCTTGTGACTCTCGTCTCTTCTTTCGGTCTCCAAACAGAAACTAGGGTTTGTCTTGCTTCCAATTTTCAGATATATTCTCTCTTAGACTCTTCTCTGAAATATTTTATGATCCTTTTAGATTTTAGATGGTTTTATAAATGAGTGTTGGAAACAACTTGGTGGTGTTGTCTATCAAAAATTGGGTTTTCATGTTTTCTCAATTCTTTTGTATGAGATTTTTGGATGGGAAAAAAAATTATGATATGAATATTTTGCAAAAAAATTTCAAGGATTTGATGATTTTTCCCTTGCAAACTTTGTATATTGCAATTTTGAGTTGTTTGTTATTAGTTTTTTATGCAATCATCGTATATTTCCATCTATTTCTGGTTTATTTTGTACTGTCGCTTGAAATGAATCATAGAAACCATGAAAATATTTTCCATTGTACAAGAAAATAAGACCTGGGCACCAAATTCGTTGGGTCATTTTATAAGACATGAGTTATCAATACATCCCTGCAAAGTTGCAAGTTATCTAAGTACAATGAAGATTAGTATCACTTTGATCACTAGTGCATAGAATTTTTAGTTGTTTGAACTCAATGCTTTTTGAGCAAGCTTGGAAAGTAGGGCTATCCTTTCTGTAAGGCAAATGGTAGTAGAAGTTCTTCTATAGAGATATACATGCAATTTGTGGTGATTTATTAAGCTATTAGGAGAGAAGGGAAGCAAATCAACATAAAGGTGTTGATTCTCCTCTTGCTTGTTGTCAAAAATCAATCAACCAAATCATATGCAAAAAATTCGATGTTCTTGTTCTTTGTTGCAGATCCATTAATTTCTAGTTCAATAAGTTACACGTATTTAAGTTGCAATGAGATAATATCTAATTAAAAGTGATGTTAAAATTAGTATGGATCTACTAGTTTAATTATTTTGGTTTGGAGGTCGGGACTTAGTTTATCAGTTTGACTCTCAAGGGTTTCTCTAGCATGGAATCATAGCAGACTCATTTGGGATTTTTTGTAAAGTCAGGTCAGTTCAACAAGTTGGAAAATGGGCGAGCTAGTCTTAATCATTGACTTTCTTCTACCTGAACATAAAAAAAAAAGACTATCAATTTTTTTTTTTGGTTATGCAATTTAATTGTTATATTTTTAATTTGTGCATCTTCATGTACCTCAAAAGAATCTCATTAACTAAGGCATTTTGAAATTTATGTTTTGGGGCATTTAGATACCTACCACCCAATTCTTATGTTGATGTAGTAACATATTAATTGAAATTTAGGTGGCTCATATGGTTATACAAAGAAATTAGGTAGTAGGTATGTAAATCTCCCTTTTGTTTTATTTTAATTTGCATTGTGCAGACAATATATCTAAATTACTTAATAATTACTGATCATTAAGAATTATCAAATATTTTGAGGTATTTTCTACTTTGAGCTTAGCGAACTGATTTTAGACCTCTTTTTTGTTGAAGAGCTTGATGGTGTTAGGCAACTAGTTTGTGTATTTTTAAATAATATTTAAGATTTTGAAAAAGTAAGCCAAAGCTACCAATAGATTGTTTTGTGCATTGTTTTTAAAAGCAATGTATTGTTGTCTCTATTTGATTTACACCCATTGTTTGTATTTTTGGTTCCACAAAATGTTTGGGTTGCATGATTGGCAGTGCAATTGTTATTTGGATCCTAACAGTGAGGTTTTGGATGTAGACTAGATGTTGCATGATTTGCATTGCAAAGTATTGTTGTCTCTATTTGATTTACATCCTTTTCTAGAGTAAGCGAGTTATCAAAAATGTTTTGGTCAAATAGTTGTAACGAGTGAAGATCTAAATTTGTGCTATATAAAAAGTTTAATTGACTTTATTTTAGAGTGTTATTCATTGCTTACTTTTGATTTAATATAGTGTGCAACATGTCCACATTGTATCTTTCACAATCCAAATAGTGTGCAATGAGTTGCTGTCAGAAGTTTAAAATAGTAATGAAAATGTGAATATTAATTCACAAAATGCAGAGCCAGAAGCAGTGTCTAGATTTTTGTCAGAAGTTCTGATTGAAAATAGCAATGAAGAAGTCCTAACTAAGAAAGGTAGGAAGAGGAAGTCAACAATGTGAGAGTGTTTTGTGGAGGCAACATTTCTTATTAAGCGGATCCCAACTCCTTTTTGTCAATGCATATATTGTCGAACAAAATTTCACAAATCTAATATAAGAATTGTTTCTCAACTATTACGACATGTGAGAGAATATGGACAAATAAAAGCTAAGAGTAAGCAAGAAGTTGATTTATTGATCCACTCCAGCTATTAGCACAATAATGTAAGTCCTTGTAATAGCACCAAAAAATTTGATCCACTCCCTAGAAACTGATTGAATTCTTAAAATTATGTGTTATCATTTCAGTAATATATGGCTCTATTGAGTCCGGATTGTCGATCACACAGAGAATGAGGTAATTAATTCTTTAAGAAAAGTTCTAGTCTACTACTTTTCGGTTTTAGTTTGGAATTGTGATTAGGTGAAAGTTTTACCAATTATTCCTACACTACTTCAATTTAATTCTAATGTTAAAACCTACCTAACTTAATTGGATTGATGATTATCAAGATATAAAAGTGACCCCTCTCTTGTGATGATATAAGTGAAAATATATGAATAGATACTTCAAATTGCAAATTTGGCTAGTGACAAATAGGGGCAATCCTTTACTTTATCCCTTGCGAGTGCATAAAGTAGTTTGGTTGAACCAGTTTTAACTCTTTAAACCCAAAATTTAACCCATCAAAGTCTATTTTCTTATCTATTTGCATTGCTCTATAGACTACTTTTACTTCACCCACTAGTTTGATGTGAATACTCTAATCGTTCCTCCATCGCTCTTACGAGTCATAATGAATCACAATAAATTTTAACAATTCATATGGCCAGTATGAAAAGTAAATTAAGTTTTAAAGAATAATCAACACATTAATGCTTAAAAATAAATTCTATAAGTATCCTAACATCCTACACATTCAACTAATTCATCACTAGAGAAATGCAAGAAAGATCTACTCACAATGCATAAATAAAATATCACAAATCATCATCTTATAGCAAAACAAATCCACTAGAATTGTGTTCACAAATAGAACGAGATAATATAGAACACAATACTTAGTTTTTTCTCTTAAAAAAAGATGAAAATTCCTCCCCAAAAAGTTTCCAAGTACCCATGCAATGCTGAGTATATCCCTTACAGATTTCTCTCTAATTCCTCTCCAATCTCTCTAAGAAAGTGGAAAATACAAAACCCTAACTCTACACTACGTCTCCTTTGTCTTCCTCCACTTCCTAAGGCTTCAAAATACTCTTAAGTGCCCCTTCGAACTGCTTAAATCAACTTCATAACTAGTTGTGCTAATGTAATCGCAGAAAACTGTCCAGGCACCGGCCAGCGCCTACTCTTAGCTTGCCCGGGTGGGTTTTGGTGCTTAGGCGCCTAGTAAGTTATCATCAAGGAGCTTATGTGGAGCGCCTTGGCGCCCAAAGGCTAGCGCATAGGCACCAGTCTACTAGTCCCAATTTTGCTCTGTTTCGTTTTAGTTTCGCTCCAGTTTAATTCTGCTTTGCTCCATATGTCATATATGTTATACCCGCAAGACAAGCACAAATGTATGTTTCTTTAAAGTGTAAGTTTATACATAAACAAATGCAAAATATAAAGTAAATTAAGCATGCTTTAGGGCACATCTTCTCTATGAAAAATGGCAAAAATTGTTGAATTTTAAGTCACTTGATGTTGATGCAAATGTTGTGATTGGAATGTTTCACGAGCAAATAGTTATGATCAATAAAAGATTAGAAACATAATTTCTAAAATTATTTTATTGCATGAGTATCCATTCAGTATTGTTGAGCATACATGAATCAATATTTTATTGAAAATCTTAAATCCAAATTACGAGAAAGTTTCAAGAAACATATAAAAAAACTGATTGTATAAAATTTATCAGTTTAAAAAAGAAAAGTTGAAAAAGCAATTTAGGGATGTTCATAAGCTTTCATTAACTTCTGTTTGATAGATTTTCAATCAAACAATTGAATACATGTGTCTAACTGCTCATTATATTGATCACTCTTGGAAGATTGAAAAGTTAATCATAAAGTTTATTGAATTAGAGTCACATCATATCGTTACATTCATTTGTGATATTATATGTGATTGTTTGTTAGGTTGGAAAATATAGGATAAGGTTTCTACTATCACTTTTGATAATGTTAGTAATAATGATGTTGTTGTTAGTTTGATCATTTCAAAATTTATGACAAGAAAAAAATTACATTTTAAGGGACAATTATTTCATGTTCATTGTTGTGCTCACATATTAAATATTATTGTTCAATTTAGTTTGAAAAAAAAATTCATGACATCATTCATAATATTATAGTATCCGTCAAATATTTCAAGAAGTCACTAGCGAGATTACATAAGTTTGTTGAGAAATCTAAGCAATTAGGGATATCAACATCAAAGAGATTGTGCATTGATTTACCTACAATGTGGAACTCAACTTGCTTAGCGCTTAAATTTGCTCTTATTTTTCAGAAAGTGTTCACTCACTATACATATCGAGATAAAAATTTCAATTAGTTGTCCTCAGATTTAAATTGTGATATGTATGAGAAAGTTAGAAAAATTTTGTTATGTTTTAAATCATGTGACAAAAATATTTTATGATTCTTCCTACCCAACCTC
>JXCR01097003.1:87755-106949 GCA_002079205.1 Phalaenopsis hybrid cultivar | reverse complement strand
TCCATCCAAAAGCCTTTTTATATTTTTTTAACATCTCTATTAATTTTTTTTCTTGAATTTCTATTAATTCAAAAGATATAATAACATGCAATGTAGATGACTCTCCTAAAAACACATATTTTAAATGGGCAGCTAATATCGTCTGTTCAACTTTAGCTGATTTAATACTTGAAGCAATAAGATTTTTATTATTGTTTTCCAACAAGCCTAAAGTTTCAAATTTTCCCTGAATATAATCCAAATCTTCTTCTTTTATTTTGTCCTTATTTCTCCTTACTTATATTTGTTTTCAAACTCATTCTTAAATTGCTCATTACTCAGATAATCAATTACTTCCATCCAAAAACATTCATTATCTTTTTCTATGGTTGGATATTTTAAAGCTTTTATAATATTAAATGTTACTTCTTATTATTAATTCTCCTTTTTGAACATCTATCACAGCTCTCCCTATTGTAAGAAATGGTCTCCCCAAAATAATAAGAATTCTTTATCTTCCTCCATATCCAATACTATAAAGTCTACAGGGAAAATAAATTTATCCACTTTTATTAATACATCCTCTATAACTCCTTTTGGATAAGTTATTGATCGATCAACTAACTGAAGAGATGTAGTAGTAAGGGAAATCTCTCCTAAATCTAAACGTTTAAAGAGCAATAAAGGAATAAGATTGATACTCGCTCCTAAATCACATAAAGCTTTTCTAAAAAATTTTTCACCAATAGCACAAAGTATAATAAAACTACCAGGATCTTTTAAATTTTCAGGAAGCTTTTTCTAAATAATAGCACTAAACTCTTCGCTGAGTGCAACGGTCTCATGATCTGTATACTTAGTTTTCTTTTTTAATATATCCTTCATAAATTTCACCTAACTTGGCATTTGTTCCAAAGCTTCAACAAAAAGAATGTTTATCATTAACTTCTTAAGGATTTCTAAAAATTTTGTAAATTGTTTATTTTATTCTTCTATTTCAGTCTTTGAGGAAACCGAGGTAATGGTTTTTCTAGAGGACATTGTGTTTGTTCATTTTCATTTTGGTCACTTTTCATTGCTTCCTTCTCTTCATTAACTTCAGTTCCTCTTTGGATCCTTATTTTAACTTCCTTTTCACTTCATAATTGAATAGCTTTAATTTCCTCCTTATTTTGATCTTTTTGAATAACTTCCACCATACTCGGAAGAATTCCAGAAGGTCTGTTACTGAGTGTAGTAGTAATATGTCCTAATTGATTTTCAATATTTCTAATAGCAGCCCCTTGATTCTGTATTTGATTTCCCGTGTTTAACATTACTTATTCCATCGTCAACTTCTTTCCTTAACTTGTGGATTAGGATTAGAGTTAAATTCATGAGGATAATACAGTTGATAATTAGGATTTCCTTACTTGTTCAAATATTTGAAGGGATTTATAAAATTTTTATAATTATTCCAACTAAAATTTAAGTAACTTTTCCATACAGGATTATAAAAGTTAGAATAGGGATTATTACTTCATTTATTTATAGCATTTAAAGTTTCATAAGATGATTGAGTATCAGTGATCTATCCTAGTGAATTTTCCTCTAATACTAGGGGTATTTGAGAATAGTTCACTCCTATTAGATTAATCTTTTTTGAAATAGCAGCAACTTGAGATGATAAAATAGACATTGCATCAGAATCATGAATAATAGCTACTCTCTTATGATTTATGCTTTCAGAGGGCCATTGAAAATTTTTAGTAGTCATTTATTGAATTACAGAATTTGCGTCATCAAAAGGTTCTGACATTAGTGATCCACCCACAACAACATCTATAAAAGATCTAAGTGATCCTACTCCCAAATAAAGTCTAGAGTCGGTTCTCCAATAGGTGCCTCCAAAAACTCTTCAAAAAGACTCCAAATTCATCGAATCTTCTAGAAACAGAGGTTGAACCGACATTGGCACTGTCGGCGCCAGTGTTCCACAATTTGCAAGAAAACATAAAAATACCTTCCATTAAAGTAAAATATCAGCAAAAATGAGTACAAAATATGGGTCTAAAAATGCATGTATTTTTGGTGTATCAATCACAACAAATGAGTATAAAATATAGGTTTAAAAATGCATGTATTTTTGGTGTATCAATAAAAAAAATGAGTATAAAATATAGGTCTAAAAATGCATATATTTTTGGAGTATCAAAATCCCCAAATTTACATGTTACTTGTCCTCAAGTAACTTCTCTACTATATAAAAATATGTCTTATGGTAAAGAATTTAACTTCTAGATTTCCATATCATAGTCCACTAAATACAATATCATAACTGAAGAAAAATTCAAAACAACTCCAGCTATTACTAAATATATGAGAATATTTAGCAATCAAGTCCAAGATTTCTGATTCTCTATTCTTTTCAAGAAAAATTACAATTTTTCATATTAAAGTCACTTAAAGTATTCATATGAAAAGAACTTCATAAAAATTTACTAGTAAAAAAACAAAAACTCTAATAAAATTTTATAAAATGTAGCAAGCCTTCTTTTTTAAATTGATTCAAGTGAAGCCAATTTTTAATTAGACATCTCCTCGAGCTTCTCCCCACATCTTTTCTTTTCTTTGATTTTCTTTTTTTTTATATGTGAAGATTACTATATCTGAATAACCTTGGCTTTATCTCTTAATGAAAAAGGACAAAATCTAAGTGTAACAGCATCATTAGCCACTTAGCATATTTAAAAGTAGCACAAATTTCAAGAAAACTAGCAAGATGTAAGTTTGGATCTTCAGTAGATATTCCTTCAAACTCATTATTTTGTACAATTTGGATAATAGCAGGTTTAAGTTCAAAGGAATTAGCAGCAACATCAGGATTTGGAATAGTCAAGTGAAGTTAATCTGTCGTCAGATTATCATAATCTGTTAAAGGTCTTTGAAGATTTTTGTTAATTAGATTATTTAAGTTATTCGCCATTTCGTCTAAGTTTTTAATTTATTTTTATTATTTTCAATTTTTTCTAATTGTATGCTCTAATTCTAAATCATTAGGTACTAAACATTCAGATCCAATATTTCGCATAAATAAATATAATAAGCAAAAAAATATCTTAAAAATAACTATCAAATAAAAATATATTTTCTTTTTAAAATTTTGATTTTTTTTAATATTTTTATATATTATTTTTTATATAATTATCTCTAAATTTCCTAATTTATCATTTCTATTTAATTTACCATTACCATCCCCGACAACAACGCCAAAAACTTGATCCCGAGTGAAATATAGTTGTGTAAAAATTATATAGTTGACTCCACTATGCAACTATGCCAAAAGCTTAATGCAATATTTTATGAATTATAAATTTAAGCAATTAATATTGGGATTGTATGCAAGTATATGTATCGTTATGAAGTAAAGAAGGACTTTCTATTTAAGCCCCAAATATCGATCCCACGGGGAAGGTTTAAATTTGAAATGATAAATTTATTAGGAAATTTACAGAAAGTCAAAATGAAATTACTGTCACTAATTTTAAATGTTGAGATATTATCAGAACTAAATTATTTAACTAATAACAAAATTGAGGTACAAATTTTAAACAATAACTACTAAACTATTAATCTATGTTTATGTGATGCATCTTTCCCACTACTATGAGGTTTTGTAAAATGAGATGAGATAAATAGTTTTAATATGTATTGTGCCAAATAGGAGTAGTTTTAATTCTCTACCCTGATATAGTGTTATAGAAAATCATTGGCTAATCTCAGGTTTAGTCTCTAAATCCATGGCTAGGCTAGGAGGATACTGACTCCCACTTCAGAGCTCCAACATCCCTTCACCTGAAGGCTAACTATCTCTTTAATTTTTAAACACTAAGAATGAATTTGGGATTTTAGTCTATCACCTTAAAGATTCTCTAATTCTACGCACAACAAAGTATATTTCCATATTTATTTGCACTTAATTCCATGAATGAAATTTTCCTTCATGTAGTCAAATGTGATCCTCACTCTGTTGTAGAACTCATACTCCATTTTATGGATTCACAACATATTTTAACAATTCAATTGGTCATATTGAAAAGTAAATTAAGTTCAGAGTTGAATGACCATCACAATTTATTTTATATTTTAATATTGGCACATCCATATTATTTTTTCATTTCACCATATCTAAGAGTAGGGAAAAGGACAAAGTAAACTACTCAGACTTCATGAGAAAGATACACCAAAACACAAATTTCACATATAATAGAAAGTTCATACAAAACTAATAAACAAACAACACTTGTCTGAAACTCTTTCTCAAAGCAAATCCCTTGTAGCCTCTTCTAGGAAATGTAGGAAGAAGAAATCTCTCACTTTTCTCCTTCTCCAACACTCTTAGAGAAGAATTCACACTTAATATCACCAAAAAACCATAAATTATAAGACATGGACTCTAAATGGTTGTGGAATGAAAAATGGAAGAATGTGTGAAGCGTGGAAGGTTGAACTAGGGCGATGAGATGTCAGGAAGAGTCCCTTTTCTAATCAATTTTTGACCCAAATAAAGCCTAGAGTCTATTCTCCAATAGGTGCCTCTAAAAACTATTCAAAAAACATCAAAATTCATTGAATCTTATAGAAACAGGGGATGAACTGACATTGGCGCCGTCGACACCAGTGTTCCGTAATTTAATTTGTTGCTCTCTGTCAAACGGCGCCGTCAGGACTGATTTTGGCACCGTCGGTACTGAACAAATTTTTAACTTCTTCTTTTTTGCTCTAAATTTCATCATTTTTGCTTCCTTTTTGCTTCAAGTCCTAAAATTCAACAACCTACAAGAAAACATAAAATACCTTCCATTAAAGTGCAATATCACCAAAAATGAGTATGGAATATGAATCTATGAATGCAGATATTTTTTGTGTATCAGCAAGCGAAAAGGATCATCAATGGAGTTGGGCTGCACGTGTGATCAGGATAAGGGAGAGAGGAGGTTTGAGCAAATTAGGGATTTATGTGAAAATATTTTTTTTTATTTTATAATTTTTAATATTTAAAACTTTCCAATTCGTGCATGCACAAAACCACAATAAAATGGGTGTCCTCCCTAAGCAATTTTGACATTCTGGATGCACTTGCACAGTCTGTTTCATCATCTGAGGTTTTCTATGAACCATCGTCAACGATCGGGTCGAAAACACGTGAATTGAATTCTCGTCAAAATTTTGTATCAAACTCAATTGATTGATCAAGATGGCGTAGATGGTTGTCTTTAGTGGTTTAGAAAAGATTTACAATGATTTTGAATTGATTTGATGGGTCAATTTGAAGGATTTTGATCATTTGATCAATTTGCGGATGTTGGGTTAGAATTAGGTTTAGGTTGGGATAGACTTGGGCTAAGTCCAAATTAAGAATTCAAAATGGTCTAGGGGAATGTCATGAGGAGATCTCAACATTAATTGGGTGCCAATTTTTGGGTTTGGGCATTCGAAATGGTGGAACTTGGGCACATGGCTAAATTGGGGAAATTTTAGGAATTTTAAATTTTGGTTGAAATCGAGTGGAATTGAAGCTTGATCAAGGCCAATTCAAGGCTCAATTTGATTTGTAGCAATGTTAGGAAGTGTTTGGGATCCAAATTGAGACAATTGAGTGGGCTATGGGGTTCAATTGGGTGAGATTGGGTCATATGGTTAAGATTGGGGGTTTTGGTTTGGATAAAAAATTAGCTCTAAGCATGGGTCAATTAAACTTGGATTTGGTTTGAAATGAGGCCAATTTTGGGTATTTTGGTGAAATTGCGGTGCCAACCACCCATTTGAGCTATGGACCAACAGAATCTTCATTTGGGTCCTCTATGCACTGGTTTTAGCTATACCCTAGCCTAGAGCTAGTGGGTCTAGGGAACCATCTACAAGAGTCTCTCAAAAGATCAAGGGACCAAAGTCAACAAGCTTGGTTTTAGGATTTATGAGTGGACTGTGAGTGAAAGTGACTGTAAGTGGGTGAACTAGATTTAGACCAACACCCATGGTCAATCCTAAGGCCAATCAGTCTTATGGGAATGCCCCTTGAGCTCCCCAATATTGGACCCAACCTACTAAGTGCTAGAGGTTAAGACCAACATGTGGAACTTCAAGTTGAGCAAACGTAGGTACGTTTTCTAGTCCTATAGAAATAGTCAACAAAAAATTTCTATGGATAAACTCTAGGCTTCTAAAAATTAGAAAACTAGACTTCAACCAAAAGTGAGGTCAACAAATGGACCCCCAATAGGTGTGGTGTGTCGGGTGAGCACATCACTCGTATTGGTGTTGACTGAAAAGTTCAACAAAACCAACACGACTGTCTGAGCCAACACACTCAGAAAAGAATAAGAAGGAGGAAAGTTTTCACTGAGGAGTAAACATAGTCTCTCACTGAGGAAAAAGGATAAAGAATTATGGACATGACCATTTAGAAAACTGACTGTCACGATGAAGAATTGATTAAATTTTAATGTTTTAAATTTTAATTTTGATTTCATATTTTATTTAAAATTTTCAAGAGACAGAGTTATGTGCAAGGGTTAGATTGAAAAGGAATGCACAAGGCCTCACATCCAGGTCAAGAAATAACGGAAGGAGTATCACGTTTGTTACATTGTTAAGGACAGCTCAAGGACTAACATCCAACTAAAGAGGTAACAAAATGAATAATCAAATTTGCTACATTAGAAGGACAGCTCAGGGACTAACATCCAACTCAAGTGGTAACAGAAGGTATATCACAACACTGGGAAGGAAAGCTCAGGGGCTAACATCCAACCAAAGAAGTAGCAGAAGGTTTCACATTAAGAAGGAAAGCTTAGGGACTAACATCCATCCTATGTGGTTACAAAAGGAATATCAATACAATGGGAAGGAAAGCTCACAGACTAACATCCAACTCAAGCGGTTGCGGAAGGTGTCACATTAAGAAGGAAAGCTGAAACAATAAGATCCATCTT
The DNA here is from genome assembly GCA_002079205.1 of Phalaenopsis hybrid cultivar. Lineage (NCBI taxonomy): Eukaryota > Viridiplantae > Streptophyta > Magnoliopsida > Asparagales > Orchidaceae > Phalaenopsis > Phalaenopsis hybrid cultivar. The sequence continues at coordinate 99,996 of JXCR01097003.1, read as the reverse complement.
AAGTGTTGAAAAAAAAAATATCACTACACCAGGAAGGAAAGCTCAGGGACTAACATCCAACCGAAGAGGTAGCAAAAAGTGTCACATTAGGAAGGAAAGCTCAGAGACTAATATCCATCATAAAGGGTGACAAAAGGAATATCACTACATTGGGAAGGAAAGCTCAGGGACTAACATCTGACCCTAGAGTTAGCGAAAGGTGTCACATGAGGAAGGAAAGCTCGTAAACTAACATCCATCCTAAGAGGTGACAAAAGGAATATAACTACATTGGGAAGGAAAGCTCAGGGACTAACATCCAACCTAATAGGTAGCAGAGGTGTCACATTAGGAATGAAATCTTAGAGACTAACATCCATATTAAGTGGTGACAAAAGGAATATCACTACATCTGGAAGGAAAGCTTAGGGACTAACATCAAACGCAAGAGATAGCAGAATGTGTCACTTTAGGAAGGAAAGCTCAGAGATTAACATCCATCCTAAGAGGTGACGAAAGGAATATCACTACACCGAGAAGTAAAGCTCAGGGACTAAAATCCAACCCAAGAGGTAGCGGAAGATGTCACATAAGGAAGGAAAGCTCAAGGACTAACATCCATCTTAAGAGGTGACAAAAGGAATATCACTACATCGTGAAGAAAAGCTCAAGGAACAACATCCAACCAATGAGGTAGCATAAGGTTTCACATTAGGAATGAAAGAGCAGGGACTAACATCCGTCTTAGGAGGGGACAAAAGAAATATCACTACATCGGGAAGGAAAGCTCTGCGATTAACATTTAACCCAAGAGGTAGTAGAAGGTGTCACATTAGGAAGGAAAGCTCAGGGACTAAAATCCATCCTAATTGGTGACAAAAGGAAATATTAAATTTGCTACATTAAGAAGGATAGCTTAGGGATTAACATCCACCTCAAGTGATAATAGAAGATATATCTCTACACCGAGAAGGAAAGCTCAAGGGATAACATCCAACCCAAGATGTAGCGGAACATGTCACATTAGAAAGGAAAGCTCATGGACTAACAACCATCCTAAGTGGTGTCAAAAATAACATTACTACATCGGGAAGGAAAGCTCGGGTACTGACATTTGACCCAAGAGGAAGCGGAAACTGTCACATTTGGAAGGAAAGCTCGGGGAGTAACATCCATCCTAAGAGGTGAAAAAAGAAGGATCACTACACTGGGAAGGAAAGCTCAGGGACTAACACCCAACTCAAGAGGTAGCGGAAGGTGTCACATTAGGAAGGAAAGCTCAAGGACTAACATCCATCCTAAGAGGTGGGAAACAGAATATCACTGCATTGGGAAGGAAAGCTCTATGACTAACTTCTACCCAAAAGGTAGTGAAATGTGTCACATTAGGAAGGGAAGCTCAAGGATAAACAACCATATTAAGAGGTGAAAAAAGGAATATTACTACACCGAGAAGGAAAGCTCAGGGACTAACATCCAACCCAAGAGGTAGCGGAAGGTGTAACATTAGGACGTAAAGCTCAGGGGCTAACATCCATACTAAGTGGTGACAAAAGGAATATCACTACACCGGGAAATAAAGCTCAAGGACTCACATCTAACACAAGAGGTAGCGAAAGGTGTCACATTAGGAAGGAAAGCTCAGGGACTAACATCCATCCTAAGATCAGACAAAAGAAACATCACTACACTGGAAAGGAAATCTCAGGGACTAACATCCAAACAAAGAGGTAGCGGAAGGAGTCACATTAAGAAGAAAAGCTCAGGGACTAATATCAATTCTAAGACGTGGCAAAGGGAATATCACTACATCTGGATGGAAAACTCAGGGACTAACATCAAACCCAAGAGGTAGCAAAAAGTGTCACATTAGGAAGTAAAGCTCAGAGAATAACATCCATCCTAAGAGGTGACAAAATGAATATCACTAAATCGGAAAGGAAAACTCAGGGATAAATGTCCAACCCAAGAGGAAGCAAAAGGTGCACATTAGAAAGGAAAGCTCAGGAACTAACATCCATCCTAAGAGGTGACAAAAGGAATATCACAACATTCTAAAAGGAAAGCTCAAGGACTAACATCCAACCCAAGAGGAAGCAGAAAATGTCACAATAGGAAGGAAAGTTCAGCGACTCACAACCATCCAAAGTGGTGACAAAAGAAATTTTACTACATCGGGAAGGAAAGCTCAGGGACTAACATCACACCCAAGAGGTAGCGGAAGGTGTCACATTTGAAGGGAAACTCAAGGACAAACATCCATCTTATGTGGCGAAAAAAGAATATTACTACACCGGGAAGGTAAGCTCAGGGACTAGCATCCAACCTAAGAGGTAGCGGAAGGTGTCACATTAGGAAGGAAAGCTCAGGGACTAACATCCATCTTAAGTGGTGACAAAAGGAAATAGCACTACACCGGGAGAGAAAGCTCAGGGACTAACATCGAACCTAAGACGTAGCAGAAGTTTTTCACATTATGAAGGAATGCTAAGGGATTAAAAACCATCCTAAGAGGTGACAAAAGGGAATATCAAATTTACTACATTGAGAAGGATAGCTCAGGGACTAACATCCAACTGAAGAGGTAACGGAAGTTATATCACTACATCGGGAAGGAAAGCTCAAAGGCTAATATCCAACCCAAGACATAGGGGAAGGTGTCACATTAGGAATGAAAGCTCAGGGACTAACATTCATCCTAGGTGGTGATAAAAGTAAATATCAAATTTGCTAAATTGATAAGGATAGCTTAGGGACTAACATTCAACTCAGAAGGTAATAGAAAGTATATCACTACTCCAGGATGTAAAGCTTATGGGCTAACATCCACCTCAAGAAGCAGCGGAAGGTGTCCCATTAGGAAGGAAAGCTCATGGTCTGATAGCAATCCTAAATGGTGATAAATAGGAATATCTCTACATCGGGAAGGAAAGCGTGGCTACTAACATCCAACCCCAGATGTAGCGGAAATTGTCACATTCAGAAGGAAAGCTCGGGGACTAACATCTATCCTAATAGGTGAAAAAAGGAATATCACTACACCGGGAAGGAAAGCTCAGGGACTAAAACCCAACCCAAGAGGTAGCAGAAGGTGTCACATTAGGAAGGAAAGCTTAAGGACTAACATCCACCGTAAGAGGTGAGAAAAGGAATATCACTACATTAGGACAGAAATCTCAGTGACTAATATCCAACCCAAGAGGTCACGGAATGTGTCACATTAGGAAGGGAAGTTCAGGGACTAACATTCATCCAAAGACGTAAGTAAAGGAATATCACTACACCGGAAAGGAGCACTCAGGGACTAACATCCAACCCAAGAGCAGCAGACGGTACACATTAGGAAGGAAAGCTCAGGGACTAACATCCATCCAAATATGTGATAATGGGAATATCACTACATCCGGAATGACTGCTCAGGGACAAACATCCAACCCAAGAGGTAGCAAAAAGTGTCACATTTGGAAGGAAAGCTCAGGGACTAACATCCATCCTAAGAGGTAACCAAATGAATATCACTACATTGGAAAGGAAAGCTCAGGGACTAACGTCCAACCTAAGAGGTAGCGGAAGATGTCACATTAGGAAGGAAAGCTCAGGGACTAACATCCAGCCTAAGAGGTGACAAAGGTACTATCCCTACATTCTAGAAGAAAAACTCAAGGACTAACATCCAACCCAAGATGTAGCAAAACGTGTCACAGTAGAAAGGAAAGCTCAGGGACTCACATCCATCCTAAGAGGTGACAAAAGGAATATCACTGCATTGGGAAGGAAAGCTCAGGGACTAAAGTCTAACCCAGGAGGTAGCGAAAGGTGTCACATTAGGAATGAAAGCTTACAGACTAACATGCATATAAGATGGTGATAAAAGGAATATTACTACATCTGGAAGGAAAGCTTAGGGACTAACATCAAACCCAATAGATAGTAGAATGTGTCACTTTAGGAAGAAAAGCTCAGAGATTAACATCCATCCTAAGAGATGACAAAAGAAATATCACTGCATTCTAAGAGAAAGCTCAGGGACTAACATCCAACCCAAGAGGTAGGGGAATTTGTCTCATTAACATCCGTCCTAAGTGGTGACAAAAGGAATATCACTACACCGGGAAGTAAGGCTCAGGGACTAAAATCCAACCCAAGAGGTAGCGGAAGATGTCACATTAGGAAGGAAAGCTCAAGGACTAACATCCATCTTAAGAGGTGACAAAAGGAATATCACTACATTGTGAAGAAAAGCTCAAGGAACAACATCCAACCAATGAGGTAGCATAAGGTTTCACATTAGGAATGAAAGCGCAGGGACTAACATCCATCTTAAGAGGTGACAAAAGAAATATCACTACATCGAGAAGGAAAGCTCTGCGATTAACATCTAACCCAAGAGGTAGTCGAAGGTGTCACATTAGGAAGGAAAGCTCAGGGACTTAAATCCATCCTAAGTGGTGACAAAAGGAAATATCAAATTTGCTACATTGAGAAGGATAGCTTAGGCACTAACATCCACCTCAAGTGGTAATAGAAGATATATCTCTACACCGAGAAGGAAAGCTCAACGGGTAACTTCTAACCCAAGATGTAGCGAAAGGTGTCACATTTGAAAGGAAAGCTCATGGACTAACAATCACCCTAAGTGGTGTCAAAAGGAACCTCACTACATCGGGAAGGAAAGCTCGGGTACTGATATCTGACCCAATAGGTAGCAGAAACAGTCACATTCAGAAGGAAAGCTTGGGGACTAACATCCATCATAAGAGGTGAAAAAAGGAGTATCACTAAATCAGGAAGGAAAGCTCAGGGACTAACATCCAACCCAAGAGGTAGAGGAAGGTGTCACATTAGAAAGGGAAGCTCAAGGACAAACAACCATCCTATGAGGCGAAAAAACTAATATTACTACACTGAGAAGGAAAGCTCTGGGACTAACATTCAACCTAAGAGGTAGCGGAAGGTGTAATATTAGGACGTAAAGCTCAGGGACTAACATCCAACCTAAGTGGTGATAAAAGGAATATCACTACACCGAGAAGGAAAGCTCAAGGACTCACATCTAACATAAGAGGTAGCGAAAGGTGTAACATTAGGAACAAAAGCTCAGGGACTAACATCCATCCTAAGATGTGACAAAAGAAACATCACTACACTGGAAAGGAAAGCTTAGGGACTAACATCCAAATAATGAGGTAGCAGAAGGAGTCACATTAGGAAGAAAAGCTCAGGAATTATGTCCGCATTATTTTGAGTTGGTTTGTGGGGAGTGCCCATAAGAAGCTGTCGGTCGCCGGAATCAAAATCCTGTCGCCCGCTTCGGAAGGACATTGAAGTATGAAATTGAACTGACCCCATATTTCTCATAGTTTAAAATGAAAAAGCACTGCACCTCAAATCTTGTATCTATCCCGAAGGATAAATACAAGAATTGAGGATGAGGCTCAATCAAATAAACTAAGGAATGTATGACGTCCGTTTTGTCTGCAAAACCTTTATATTTCCCGACAAGTTCCCCTATTTAATATAAAGGATTAAATAAGATTTTTATTAAGCTGGGTTAGGACATGCTTCCTATAAGGGCAAGCCCCTATATTTAATTACATCGTAAATGACCAAAGCCACCTAAGAAGACTCTCGATAAAAATCAAGAAACATTATCTTCAAGGGGTTTCAAATGGTAGGACTTTTCAATGAGATTGGACGTAGAGGTGTGAAAAGGGATTGGTTCAAATTTGGAAGATTTTATTGTAGAATCCAAATGAAGAAGAACTAGGGGATCTCATGGATCCAGAGTAGAACCTCAGTGACTTCCTAAGCTATCCTAATATTTGGCTTCAGTTTTAAGGAGAAATATTTAAGTGTTTCATCCTGCCAATTTTATTTAGTTAAGGCTTACATTTGTGTGTAACGATCACACAAATGGCCTAGAAGATTTGAGGGTTTAGGTCGTGACAAACGACAACCTAAGAATCCTAAGACGAGTTAGGGCTTATATTGTATAGCAGGGCTATGCAAAGGCCTAAAGATGCTGTGAGGATTTACGTTGCATAAGCAAGCAACCTTGAAGTCCTATGGCTTTTTGCTTTAAGTCTAAGGAAGGAAGATTGGTTTAGCTGGGGAAGAAATGTTTTGCTGTTGAAGATGGTCGTGCTGCCCATCAAGCTAGCTCCAAGCTCCTTGCCACGATGAGTTTGAGTTATCTAGTGTGTCAAGTTATAATATCAAATCAGGTGGTCCAGGTGAAGTTCTTTAAATTTTATGAGGGCATATTAAAGTTGATTAGAGTGACACCGGTTAGGATCTAAATTCTTTAAATTTTATGAGGGCATATTAAAGTTGATTAGAGCGACACCGGTTAGGATCCTGTGGTTCCCTCATTCTGGTATCACTATTTTCTATTGGATTCACTTAGTCCAAATGAGCTTACTAAACCCAATTTAATGAGTTCCATAATTTCATTTAAACCGTGGAAGCCTTGTTAGCAACCGTAGGTTACCTCCTCCAAGGGATTCACGACCATCCGATAGAGACATCTTAATTTAGTTGCAATTGTAGTTTTGTGTGATGTTTGTGATTAAATTTTGAGCTGTTTTATATTTAAATTTAGTTGAAGTTGTGGTTTTGTGTGATGTTTGTGATTAAATTTTAAGTTGTTTTATATTTCGAATAGTTGAAGTTGTAGTTTTGTGTGATGTTTGTGATTAAATTTTGAGTTGTTTTATATTTTTTCGTTAGCAACCGTAGGTTACCTCCTCCGAGGGATTCCTGATCATCCGATAGAGACATCTTAATTTAATGAAGTTGTAGTTTTGTGTGATGTTTGTGATTAAATTTTGAGTTGTTTTATATTTTGAATGTCGGAAGTTGTAGTTTTATGTGATGTTTGTGATTAAATTTTGAGTTGTTTTATATTTTGCATGTTCTGTAGTTTTATGTGATGTTTGTGATTAAATTTTGAGTTGTTTTATATTTTGCATGTTGTGGCAGTGAATTTTATCTTGGTTGATTTTTTTAATTTTGGCTATGGTTATGTGGCTATCCTGATGGTTTTAGTTTTCATGTAGGGTGACATTATTGTTTAGCATGCAAATTTGCAGGTATAAAAGTATAGTATGAAAGTACAAGAAAGACAACGCTGAAAACTGTAAAAGTGTACCTCACGAGTCTTCTCGTTCCACCACGTGAAACTTAAAATGCATGTTAAGGCCGTTTATGAAGAGCAGGAAAGGTAAAATTTTGGTGGTTTTCCTAAGCCTATGCCATATCTTGGTAATTCCTTAAAAAGTTTAATTAAGGATGATTTCATTAAGCGAAGAATATTAAGTTTAATAGGCCTCTTGGGTATCCAACAAGTTAGGAGGGGGAAGCAGGTCCATGCCTCCCTCTCACCAACTGGTGAAAGTATCGAGTCCATTTAAACTTATTATGTTGCTTAATTGTTCATCTTGTAAATACCCTTATTACTCAGTGAACATTGATGTTACAATAATCCTTAAGAAGGGTAATTATCACTTGTGATTTAATTTGAAAATTATGTGGGTGAAGACCCTCAGAGATGCAAGTTAGTGTAATTTGGACACTTTAGCCAAATTTTAATCCTAATTAGGCTTAGTGGTGTTTTAAGGATGTTCAATTTTGTTTATTTCTATAATCTTCATTTAATCAATTTTTGATTTAGCCTAAGTCACCACTAAGCCCTTAAGGCCTAGGTGAGTGTCTTAATTAAAAGGGTTAAGCTTTAAGTGGTCATGATTCATGATTTGGATTTTATTTGAAATTCAAGATAGAGGTATTAAATTGATTAATTATTGACTTTAAAAGTCATACCCCCAAGTCAAGGATCATTTAATTTTAATAAGCTTCCAAATTTAAATAATTTAGAAATTTATTAATCTTAATTTTTTTAATGAGGAAAGTGAAATTGGTTTCTACCAATTAACCCCTTTATGTTTCAAACATCAAAAAAATCAATTAAGATTAAAGGTCACCCATTCCCCTCCTTAAATTAAGCCTAAATGTCAATTAAGGCTAAATTTCCAAAATTACACATATGCCCCTAAAGCTCTAACACCTTATAATTTGTCAAATTCAATTCAAATGACTTTCAAATTTTTATCATATNTTAATTTTAATAAGCTTCCAAATTTAAATAATTTAGAAATTTATTAATCTTAATTTTTTTAATGAGGAAAGTTAAATTGGTTTCTACCAACTAACCCCTTTATGTTTCAAACATCAAATAAATTAATTAAGATTAAAGGTTACCCATTCCCGTCTTTGAATTAAGCCTAAATGTTAATTAAGGCTAAATTTCCAAAATTACACATATGCCCCTAAAGCTCTAACACCTCATAATTTGTCAAATTCAATTCAAATGACTTTCAAATTTTTATCATATCTCATTCATGGGTAATTAAGACATCAGAGGACAAAATGTGATTTTTCAAAATTTAATTTAATTTATATAATTATCTTCATGCAAAAATAGAATTTTTCAAAGAAAATTCCTAACTTGACCAAGATAAATTATAATCCTATGAAATTCTTACTGGAGGTAGACCTAGACCAGAGGAGCCTTTGGGTCAAATTTCACAATTTGTTATATTCCCTGTGATTTATTAGAATTATTTTAAGTTCTGTGTTATTTAATAAAAATAAAATATTTTAAGTGGTGAAATTTAAATTTTATATTTTTGAAAAATCTCCCCAAGGTCAAAAAACTTAGAGGAGCAAATTTTATATTTTTGTGATTTTTCTTTGATTTATTGGAATTATTTTAGTGGAAACTCATTTTTAGCCTTTAAAAATTTAAGCTTTAAAATTCAATATCTTTATTTAGAAAATCAGGAAAAATATTCTAATTATTCCTTTTTAAGCTTTAAAATTCAATATCTTTATTTAGAAAACCAGAAAAAATATTCTAATTGTTCCTAAGTGATTAAAAATTCAACATCTTTATTTAGAAAATCAGGAAAAATATTCTAATTGTTCCTAAGTGATTAGGGAGCAATTTAGAACATCTTCATGAGTTTTATTATTTTTGTGATTTTTATGAATTTTTAATTATTTAAATAAAACATTTTCATGAGTTTTATTATTTTTATGATTTTTATGAATTTTTAATTATTTAAATATTTAAAATGGGCAAAAAATTTAAGTTTTTCTTTTAAATATAATTTTATTTTTAGAAAATACCCCTGATCACAGAGAACTCAAAAAACTAAGTTTCATAATTTTTTTAGTTATATTTTGATTTTTAAAAAATCATTTAAATGTTAAGAGTAGTATTTATCTTTAAAAATCAATTTAAGTTATCAAATGAACTCAAAATATTTTGAAACTTTTATGCTGAGTTCAACGGATCATAAATCACAGTGGAGATTAAATGTTTATATTTTTCAAAATTAATTATCTTAGTGATTTAGTATTTGGAAAATTTAAGGATGTTTTAAATAACTTGACACATGAAATTATTTTTAAAAGTTTCTCTGGTCGTGGTAGACCTTTCAAAATTTTCTTGGGATTTAATAACCAATATGCTAATTTCCATGATTATTTTAAGGAAACGATGTGAAATAACTTGAAAAATATGGATTTCTATATAGCAACCTCCTCTGACTTTGGAAAAATAAGAGAATATTCCCCCTTATAGAGGCTACAACATGTCAAAATTTCAAGCCAAGGTGATGTGTCAATATGCATGGAGAATCAAACGATTCCAAATAGTGTTTACATAATTAAAAATAAAATATGCACCAAATGGGTTGAAAATTATTCCACATTATTCTCCTCTGTTCATTGAGTAAGAGGGTATTTTTATTTTATTTTTGTGATTTTTGTACACAAAGTTATGTATTTTCTAAGTTAAGGGTATTTAAATAAATAGAAAAAAGCCCTATTTATCTATTTAAATAGCGCGTGTTGACTAGATCCTAGGCAGCTCCGAAGACATGTGTGGCGTGCTCTGGTTGGATGCTGTCGTCCACGTAGCTGCTGACTCGGCCCACCGTTCACGTCCTGAAGTGCTGTCGGACGTGATCTCCCCCATCCATTTGATACACGCTTGATCGAACCGCTCCCCATCATCGTCCCTGATAGAATGATCCCATGCCCGTCCACACTAAAACCATAAGATCTCAGCCTAGACTCAACCAAATCACTTCGGGTTTGATCCTATGGACTCGTCTAAGTGAGACGAACATATCCATACGCTTAAGATGCCATCAAATAAAGCTTAAGTAAATGGAGAATCAAAATAAGCTCGGGAGAAGGATAAGTTTTATACCTTTGCTCTGAGAAGGGAGGCTTTGATCAGAGGTGCTCGACACCTTCGTTGGGGTCCAAGGAGGCTAGCGATTGAGTCCCTGGTCTTGGTGTAAGGCTTAGGTATGAATTTGATCACGGCCAGATTTGGGTGTTGGTCTAGAGCTATGGTAGAGGCTCTGTGGATGGGGGATTTGATGGGGCTTTGGCTTCTTTCACTCTTGTGAAGGTGTGGGCACAAGTAATTGAAGTTTGGTGGAGTGTGGAGGTGTGTTGGGCTTTGTCCTAGTTTCCAGCAGGGTTTTGAGCTCGAAATTAGGCTCCGGCAATGGGAATGGGTGGGGAAAAATGGTTGGAATGCACTGAGGGGATCTTAGGAAAGCTCTGTGTGAAGTTGGAGGACCTCTCTGAGGAATTTTCAGCACTTAGTTTAACGGCCATGGAGGTGGCCTTTTATAAAAATGGGGTTATGGTGGCTGTTGTGGCCAATCAAGAGGTGTAATCNGCAGCCCCTATCCTACCCCCCGTGCTATCGATCTTGGCAGTGGCGCTCTTCTTTTTCTTGTTCTTTGTCCTGTACGATAACGAATTTTCTAGTAAAATCTTCATCTCGGGCTCGGTATGCTGCAGACTCTGAATGGAGGCTTGTTTTGATGCAGACTGTAGCTTGTTCAGTATCTTCTTGGATGATCTGCTCCATACCTCATTCCATCCTTCTTCAATATTTGTAGAAGCTTGTTTTGATGAATCCTGCATTTGATTGAGGACCCTCTTGAGTTCATCCCAAGTTGTACTCCATCCATCTGTTCCGACATATGGATCAATTGGGGAGATTGACTCGGCTGAAATCATATTTATGGAACCTTTTTCAGGTTCTCTCAAATATTCCTTCAGGATTTTTATATTCTCTTCGTTGAGATTCCTCTCAAGCCAGTCTTTAAAGACGAAGCATTTTTCTATAGTGTGCCTAAGCAACCGGTGGTATGGGCAATAATTTAGTTCATTCTTCTTATCCACCTCTTTGGGTTTCTTTGGATCAGGCAGTTTGAATTTTGGTATCTTCATCAAGTTTTTGAACATTTTAGGTACAGATTCATCTTTGAAGGAGTAAATAACTTTTTGTTGCTCTAATAGGGATATTCTTTTACCCGTTGTTCGGGGTGATCCCTCCTGAGACGGCCGTTGGTTAGATTGACTGCTCTGTTTTTGAGAGTACTGTGACAAAGATTGACAATGCTCGTCTGCATATATCTTTATCGGCTGCTTTCTTTTGTCGNTTTTCCTGGGATAGGGGCTGCCAAAACAGGAGGTGTCATTAAATATTATTTAACGTCCTCAAAGGTTCACTGGCATTTTTCTTCCCAACTAAATTTGGCGTCCTTTTTAATTAATGCCGAGAAAGGCCGACACCTACCTGAGAGATTAGAAATAAAGTGTCTCAGATATGCCAACTTCCCCTGGAAGGAACGTAACTGCTTCATGGTTTTATAGGGAGGCATTTTTAAGATAGCTTTAATCTTATCCAGGTCAATCTCGATCCCCCGATGACGGACAACGAATCCTAGAAATTTTCCGGAGGTGATGCCGAAGGCGCACTTTAAGGGATTCATTTTAAAGCTNGGTTTCTCCACCTCAAAATATAGTCTGTCAAGGTTTCACTAAGCTTCTGCTTCTCCATCATGAGTTCTCCAACAGACACATGATGTTGTGCCCGAGCAAATCTTTTCATAAATAACTGTTCCAACTCAGAAAATGTTTTAACTGACCCATTGGGCAAGTCAGCGTACCAGTCGAAAGCAATCCCTGACAAGCTGCTAACGAATTGCTGGCAGAGTAGAGCTTCGCTATTCCTTGTGTTTCCACAATTGGCTCAAAAATGTGCTATGTGCTCTCTGGGATTTCTAGTCCCATCGAATATCTTGAAATTTGGGGTTACAAAGCCCTTGGGGAAAGGCATGGCATCAAACTCCTCCGGATAAGGTCTACCCTTTAAAATTGATGCACC
>JXCR01097003.1:50939-84230 GCA_002079205.1 Phalaenopsis hybrid cultivar | reverse complement strand
CAACTTAATGAGTTTCATAATTTCATTTAAACTGTGGGAAGCCTCATTAGCAACCGTAGGTTACCTCCTCCGAGGGATTCCCGATCATCCAATAGAGACGTGTAAATTTAGTTGAAGTTGTGGTTTTGTGTGATGTTTGTGATTAAATTTTAAGTTGTTTTATATTTCGAATTTAGTTGCAAATTTTGAATGTTGTAGCGGGTATTACCTTCTCCAAGGGATTCCCGATCATCCAATAGAGACATCTTAATTTAGTTGTAGCTGTTATTTTTTGTGGGTTTGTATTTAAATTTTGAGTTGTTTTATATTTTGAATGTTGTGGCGGTGAATTTTATCTTTGTTGATTTTTATTTTTGGTTTTGGGTTATGGTTAACATGCAAGTTTACGTAGGTAAATGCAAGCATGAAACATGTAAGGAAAAAGGCTGAAGAAAGATGGTACTATAAACTGTAAAAGCGTACCTCCCGAGTCTTCTCGTTTCACCACCTGAAACTTGAAAATGCATGTGAGGGCATTTATGAAGAGCAAAAAAGTAGAGTTCTGAGGGGTTTTCCTAACTCTATGCTGTATTTTGGTAAGTCCTTAAAAGTTTAATTAAGGATGATTCCATTAAGCAAAAATCATTAAGTATAACAGGCCTCTGAGGTATCCAACAAGCTAAGAGGGGGAAGCAGTTCTATGCCTCCCTCTCACCAACTGGTGAAAAGCCTCGAGTCCATTTAAACTTATTATGTTGCTTAACGCCTCCCTCTCACCAACTGGTGAAAAGTCTCGAGTCCATTTAAACTTATTATGTTGCTTAATTTTTCATCCTGTAAATACCCTTATTACTCAGTGAACATTGATGTCGCAATTATCCCTAAGAAGGGTAATTATCACTTGTGATTGAATTTGAAAATTATGTGGGTGAAGACCCTTAAAGATGAAAGTTAGTGTAATTTGGACACTTTAGCCAAATTTTAATCCTAATTAGGCTTAGTGGTGTTTTAAGGATGTTTGATTTTGTTTATTTCTCTAANCTTAGCTCCAGACCAACACCCAGGGTCAACCCTAAGGTCCAGCAGTCCTAAGGGTGGCTCATCTTGAGTTTCACCCATAGTAACCCTACCTACTAAGTATTTAGAGGTTGAGACCAACATGTGGAACTTCATGTTGAGTAAAGAAGTTCACCTACTAAGTATTTAGAGGTTGAGACCAACATGTGGAACTTCAAGTTGAGTAGAGAAGAAGCCTACTAAGTGGTAGAGGTTAGGACCAATATGTGGAACTTCAAGTTGAGTAGAGAAGAGTTTGGGAATGGTGAGGGTTCCTTGTCTAGTTTTCTAAGAATAGTCAATAAGAAAGTCCTATGGCTAGACCTTGGTGAGGGTTCCTTTTCTAGTTTTCTAGGAATAGTCAACAGGAAAGTCCTATGGCTAGACCTTAGAGGTTGAGACCAACATGTGGAATTTCAAGTTGAGTAGAGAAGAGTTTGGAATTTCTAGTGGTGAAGACCAACATGTGGAACTTCAATTTGAGTAGAGAAGAGTTTGGAATTTCTAGTGGTTAGGGTTTGATCAATATGTGGAACTTCAAGTTAAGTAAAGAAGATGGTAGAATTTCTAGTGGTGAGGGTGCTATGTATGTGGAATTCCAAGTTGAGTAGAGAAGAGTGTAGAATTTCTAATGGTGAGGGTTCCATGTGCTAGGAATAGTCAACAGGAAAGTCCTATGGCTAGACCCTAGGCTACTAAAGAGGAAGAACTAGACCAAGAATAGTCAATAGGAAAATCCTATGGCTAGACCTTAGGCTACTAAAGAGGAAAAACTAAAACTCAACCAAAAATGAGGTCTACAGACTAATATCAATTCTAAGATGTGACAAAGGGAATATCACTACATCTAGAAGGAAAACTCAGGGACTAACATCAAACCCAAGAGGTAGCAAAAAGTATCACATTAGGAAAGAAAGCTCATGGAATAACATCCATCCTAAGAGGTGACATAATGAATATCACTAAATCAGAAAGGAAAGCTCAGGGACAAATGTCCAACCCAAGGGGTAGCGAAAGGTGTCACATTAGGAAGGAAAGCTCAGGAACTAACATCCATCCTAAGAAGTAACAAAAGGAATATCACTACATTCTAAAAGGAAAGCTCAGTGACTAACATCCAACCCAGGAGAAAGCAGAAAACGTCACAATAGGAAGGAAAGCTCAGCGACTCACATCTATCCAAAGTGGTGACAAAAGAAATTTTACTACATCGGGAAGGAAAGCTCAGGGACTAACATCACACCCAAGAGGTAGCAGAAGATGTCACATTAGGAAGGGAAGCTCAAGGACAAACATCTATCCTAGGAAGCAAAAATAAGATTATTACTACACCGGGAAGGAAAGCTCAGGGACGAGCATCCAACCTAAGAGGTAGCAAAAGGTGTCACATTAGGAAGGAAAGCTCAGGGACTAACATCCATCCTAAGTGGTTACAAAAGGAAATATCACTACACCGGGAAAGAAAGCTAAGAGACTAACATCCAACCTAAGAGGTAGCAGAAAGTTTTCACATTAGGAAGAAATGTTAAGGGATTAACAACCATCCTAAGATGTGACAAAAGGAAATATCAAATTTGCTACATTGAGAAGGATAGCTCAGGGACTAACATCCAACTTAAGAGGTAATAGAAGTTATATCATTACATCGGGAAGGAAAGCTCAGGGGCTAACATCCAACCCAAGAAGTAGGGGAATGTGTCACATTAGGAAGGAAAGCTCAGGGACTAACATTCATCCTAGGTGGTGACAAAAGGAAATATCAAGTTTGCTAAATTGAGAACGATAGCTCAGGGACTAACATCCAACTCAAAAGGTAATAGAAGGTATATCACTACCACGGGAAGTAAAGCTTATGGGCTAACATCCACCCCAAGAAGCAGCGGAAGGTGTTACATTAGGAAGGAAAGCTCATCGTTTGATAGCAATCCTAAGTGGTGATAAAAGGAATATCACTACATCGGGAAGGAAAGCTTGGGTCCTAAATCCAACCCCAAAGGTAGCGGAAACTATCACATTCAGAAGGAAAGCTCGGGGACTAACATCCATCCTATAGGTGACAAAAGGAATATCACTACACCAAGAAGGAAAGCTCAGGGACTAACATCCAACCCAAGAGGTAGTAGAAGGTGTCACATTAGGAAGGAAAGCTTAAGGACTAACATCCACCCTAGGAGGTGAGAAAAGGAATATCACTACATTAGGACGGAAAGCTCTATGACTAACTTCTAACTGAGGAGGTCACGAAGTGTGTCACATTAGGTAGGGAAGCTCAGGGACTAACATTCCTCCTAAGACGTAAGTAAAGGATTATCACTACACCGGAAAGGAGAGCTCAGGGACTAACATCCAACCCAAGAGGTAGCAGAAGGTGCACATTTGGAAGGAAAGCTTAGGGACTAACATCCATCCAAATATGTGATAATGGGAATATCATTACATCGGGAATGACAACTCAGGGACTAACATCCAACCCAAGAGGTATCGAAAAGTGTCACATTTGGAAGGAAAGCTCAGGGACTAACATCCATCCTAAGAGGTGACAAAATGAATATCACTACATTGGGAAGGAAAGCTCAGGGACTGACGTCCAAACTAAAAGGTAGTGGAAGATGTCACATTAGAAAGGAAAGCTTAGGGACTAACATCCATCCTAAGAGGTGACACAAGGAATATTCCTATATTCTAGAAGAAAAGTCCAAGGGCTAACATCCAACCCAAGATGTAGCAGAACGTGTCACATTATAAAGGAAAGCTCAGGGAATCACACCCATCTTTAGTGGTGACAAAAAGAATATCACTATACTGGAAAGGAAAGCTCAGGGACTAACGTCCAACCAAAGTGTTAGCGGAAGGTGTCACACTAGGATGGAAAGCTCAGGGACTAACATCCATCTTATGAGGTGACAAAAGGAATATCACTACATCACAAAGTTCAGGGTATAACATCCAACCGAAGAGGTAGGATAAGGTTTCACATTAGGTTGGAAAGCTCAGGGACTAACATCCATCTTAAGAGGTGACAAAGAAAAATATCACTACATCGGGAAGGAAAGCTTAGGGACTAATAGCTGACCCAGAGGTAGCGGAAGGTGTCATATTAGGAAGGAAAGCTTAGAGACTAACATCCCTCCTAATTGGTGACAAAAGGAAAATATCAAATTTTGCTACATTGAGAAGGATAGCTCTGGGACTAATATTCAACTCAAGAGGTAACAAAAAGTATATCAGTACACAGGGAAGGAAAGCTCAGAGGCTAACATCCAACCCAACAAGTAGTGAAAGGTGTCACATTAGAAAGGAAATCTCATGGACTAAGAACCATCCTAAGTGGTGATAAAAGGAATATCACCACCTTGGGAAGGAAAGCTTGGCAACTAACATCCAACATAAGAGATAGCGAAAACCGTCACAGTCAGAAGGAAGGCTCGGGAACTAACAACCATCCTATGGGGTGACAAAAGGATTATCACTACACTGGGAAGGAAAGCTTAGGGATCAACATCAAACCCATGAGGTAGTGGAAGGTTTCACATTAGGAAGAAAAGCACAGCGACTAACATTCTTCCTAGGAGGTGAGAAAAGTAACATCACTACAATAGGAAATAAAGCTCAGTGACTAACATCCAACCCTAGAGGCAACGAAACTTGTCACATTAGGAAGGAAAGCTCAGAGACTGACATCCATCCTAAGAGGTGACAAAAGAAATATCACGACATCGAAAAGGGAATCTCAGAAACTAACATCTAACCAAAAAGGGAGCAAAATGTTTCACATTAGGAAGGAAAGCTCAGGGACTAACATCCATCTTAAGAGGTGACAAAAAGAATATCACTATATTTGGAATGAAAGCTCAGGGACTAAAATCTTTCTCGAGAGGTAGTAGAAGGCTTCACATTAGGAAGGAAAGCACAGGGACTAACATTCATCCTAGGGGGTGACAAAAGGAATATCACTACGTCGGGAAGGAATGCTCAGGGACTAACATCTAACCCAAGAGGTAGTAGAAGGCGTCACATTAGGAAGGAAACCCAGGGACTAACATCCATTCGTAGTGGAGACAAAAGGATATATTAAATTTTCTACATTCAAAATGATAGCTCAGGGACTAACATCTAACTCAAAAGGTAACAGAAGGTATATCACTACACCGAGAAGGAAAGCTTAGGGGCTAACATCCAACCCAAGAAGTAGCGAAAGGTGTCATATTACGAAGGAAAGCCAATGGACTAATAGCCATCCTAATTTGTTACAAAAAGAATATCACTACATCAGGAAATAAAGCTCAGGTACTAATATCTAACCCAAGAGGTAATGGAAACTGTCACATTCAGAAGGAAATAATGGGGGCTAACATCCATCCTAAGAGGTGAAAAAAGGAATAACACTAGACTGGGAAGGAAAGCTCAGGGACTAACATCCAACCTAAGAGGTAGCGGAAGGTGTCACATAAGGAAGGAAAGCTCAAGGACTAACATCCATCCTAAGAGGTGAGAAAAAGGAATAATACTACACCGGGAAGGAAAGCTCAGGGACTAACATCCAACCCAAGAGGTAGCAGAAGGTGTAACATTAGGATGTAAAGCTCAGGGACTAACATCCATCCTTAGTGGTGACAAAAGGAATATCACTACACCGGGAAGGATAGCTCACGGACTAACATCCAAGAAAAGAGGTAGCGAAAGGTGTCACATTAGGAAGGAAAGCTGAGAGACTAACATCCATCCTAAGACGTGACAAATTAAATATCACTACACCGGAAAGGAAAACTCAGGGACTAACATCTGACCCAAGAGATAGCGGAAGGTGTCACATTAGGAAGGAAAGCTCAGACATTAACATCCATCCTAAGTCGTTATGAATGGAATATCACTACATCGGGAAGGACAGCTCAACGACTAACATCCAGCTCAAGAGATAGCCAAAAGTGTCACATTAGGAAAGAAAGCTCAAGGAATAACATCCATCCTAAGAGGTGAAAAAAAGAATATCACTACGTCAGGAAGGAATGCTCGGGGAGTAACATCCAACTCAAGAGGTAGCGGAAGGTGTCACATTAGGAAGGAAAGCACAAGAAATAACATCCATCCTGAGAGGTGACAAAAGGAATATCACTACATTCTAGAAGGAAAGCACAGGGACTAACATACAACCCAAGAGTTAGCGGAATGTGTCACATTAGGAAGGAAAGCTCAGGGACTCACATCCATCTTATGTGGTGACAAAAGGAATATCACTACACCGTGAAGGAAAGTTCAGAGACTAACATCCAACCCAAGTGGAAGCAGAAGGTGTCAAATTAGGAAATAAAGTACAGGAACTAACATCCATCCTAAGGGTTGATAAAGGGAATATCACTACATCGTGAAGGAAAGCTCAGAGACTAACATCTATCCAAAGAGGTAGCAGAAGGTTTCACATTAGGATTGAAAGCTCATGGACTAGCATCCATCTTAAGAGGTGACCAAAGCAATATCATTACAATAGATAAGAAAGCTCAAGGAAAAACATCTAACCCAAGAGATAGTGAAAGGTGCCACATTAGGTAGGAATTCTCAGGGACTAACATCCATCCTAAGTGGTGACAAAAGGAAATATCAAATTTGCTACTTTGAGAAGGATAGCTCAGGGACTAATATCCAACTCAAGAGGTAACAAAATGTATATCGCTACACTGGGAAGGAAAGCTTGGGGGCTAACTTCCAACCCAAGACGTAGTGGAAGTTGTCACATTAGGAAGGAAAGCTCATGGACTAACAACTATCCTAAGTGGTGACAAAAGGAATATGGCCACATCGGGAAGGAAAGATTGGGTACTAACATCTAACCCAAGAGGTAGCAAAAACTATCACATTCAGAGGGAAAGCTCGGGGACTAACATCAATTCTAAGAGGTTATAAGAGGATTGCCACTACACCAGGATGGAAAGCTCAGGGACAAACATCCAACCCAAGAGGTAGCGGAAGGTGTCACATTAGGAAGGAAAGCTCAAAGACTAACATCCGTCCTAAGAGGTGAGAAAAGGAATATCACTACATTTGGAAAGAAAGCTCAATGACTAACATCCAACCCAAGAAATAGTGAAATGTGTCACATTAGGAAGGGAAGCTCAAGGAAAAACAACCATCCTAGGAAGAAAAAAAAGGAATATTACTATATCGGGAAGGAAAGCTCAGGGACTAACATCCAACCCAAGAGGTAGCGGAAGGTGTCACATTAGAAAGGAAAGCTCAGGGACTAACATCCATCCTAAGTGGTGACAAAAGGAAATATCACTACGTCAGGAAGGAAAGCTCGGGTACTAACATCCAACCCAAGAGGTAGCGAAAACTATCACATTCAGAGGGAAAGCTCGGGGACTAACATCAATTCTAAGAGGTTTTAAAAGGATTGCCACTACACTGGGATGGAAAGCTCGGGGAGAAACATCCAACCCAAGAGGTAGCGGAAGGTGTCACATTAGGAAGGAAAGCTTAGGGACTAACATCCGTCCTAAGAGGTGAGAAAAGGAATATCACTACATTTGGAAAGAAAGCTCAATGACTAACATCCAACCCAAGAGGTAGTGAAATGTGTCACATTAGGAAGGGAAGCTCAAGGAAAAACAACCTTCCTAGGAAGAAAAAAAGGAATATTACTATATCGAGAAGGAAAGCTCAGGGACTAACATCCAACCCAAGAGGTAGCGAAAGGTGTCACATTAGAAAGGAAAGTTCAGGGACTAACATCCATCCTTAGTGGTGACAAAAGGAAAGAAAGCTCAGGGATTAACATCCAACCTAAGAGGTAGCAGAAGGTTTTTACATTATGAAGAAATGCTAAGGGATTAGCAACCATCCTAAGAGGTGATAAAAAGAATATCACTACACTAGAAAGGAAAGCTCAGGGACTTACATTCAACCCAAGAGGTAGCAGAAGGTGTCACATTAGAAAGGAAAGCTCAGAGACTAACATCCGTCCTATGATGTGATAAAAGGAATGTCACTACATTGGGATGGACAGCTCAGGGAATAACATCCAACCTAAGAGGTAGCGGAAGGTCTCACATTTGGACAAAAATCTCAGGGACTAACATCCATCTTAAGAGGTGACAAAAGGAATATTACTACAGTGGGAAGGAAGGCTTAGGGACTAACATCCAACCCAAGAGGTAACGCAAGGTGTCACATTAGGAAGGAAAGCTTAGGGGCTAACATCCATCCTTAGAGGTGACAAAGGAAATATCTGCTACATTAGGAAGGAATTCGCTAGGCCTCATATCCAACCCAAGAGGTAGCGGGAACGTATACAATCTCAGGGCTGCCTGAGAACAAAGTGGACATATTTTAGAGAATTTGTGGGGTTAAGTTTACAGATATGTAACACGTGAAGATTGATGAAGAATTTTGTTGAGATCTGGTTCATGCAGGGAATATGAAGATTTTTTTTTTAGATTTGTATATGCAAAAATCATGAAAATTTTTGAAGTGCGGAGAACGTCTGCATTATTTCATGTAGTGTTGATTTTTATTGAAATGTTTTTGCAAAGATTCACAAAAATTTATGTGTAAAATTTTTTTTCAATGTTGATTTTTTATTTTGTTTGGTGCAATGTTTTATTTTGTTGCATTTTTTTTAGGATTTAGACCTAGTTTTAGACAAGTGCAACATCTATTCTTTTAACAGCGAGTCTTTATCTTTAAAACATGAGGCACAGTGCTTCTTGAAGTATCGTCTACTGACTAAAGACAAACAATATAGAATAACCTACTCTTTAAGGTTCTATTGGAATTATATTATTTCAAGTATCTATAAAGATGTGTTATCTCTAAGGACACCACAGATGAAGAGGCTGCAACTTTGTAGCTTTTTTTGTAGTAGTTGTCATTTTTTTTTACATTGATTTTGTAATGTTGTTCAAATTTTCTTTGACAAATCGCTCTGAAGTTCTTCAAATTTGTATTGGAGTTGTATTTGCTAGGCTCTGAAAGATATGACTTCAGGGTTAAATTTCCATTAATTGCTAATATCATTTTCATTTTTGTTTGTCATTATTTTGAGCCTAAGTAGATTTCAAAATTTATGCTCATGTGATTAAAACAATTTTCTTTGTCCGAAGATATTTCTGAGCCAATTGATAGCCGACCAAAAGACACAAGATCATTGGACTTTTTCTTGAATATAATATTAGGAGAAATTTCTTAAGTAAGCATTATAAGTCTCATTAATTAGGGAAAACTTGGAAAAAAATTTTTGATTATACGTCCACCTCAAGCTTCTTCTTGGGGAGACATTTTATTTTTCATTGATATCTTTTTTTATTGAAGCTTTTCACACAATATTTTCTATTTCTTTTTTCCATTGTTTTGTTAAGAATTACTATATCTGGTATAGCATGATTTAAAGATTTTGAACGTCTAAATTCAGACACAAATTTTTTATTTTATGCTCACCTCAAGCTTCTTCTCGGGGGACTTTCACACAATATTTTTTTTCATCCTTTGTTTTCTAAGAACTACTGNATATTTTTTTTCCTCCTTTGTTTTCTAAGAACTACTTTATCTGGTGAAACATATTTCTCATGAAGATTTTGAATGTCCAAACTCCCATAACTATTAATCCTCAAATATTTCTTAAGTTGAATTATGGGATATTATAACTCGTTCAAAAGTCAGGACCCAGTCACATGATAGGAAATTAAAAGGCCTGTGATATCCCAAGTCAATTACTTGTATTTCAACCAAACAATTTTATTTTGAAATCAACTTAGGACGCAGTCCAAATTATTTAAAGTTGATGACTGAGTTATTAGGGCATTAATTTCATTCTCCCCTGAAGTCATATTCATATAAAAACATCCAATTTCTCTTTTGATGTGATGAGCTTTCCAAATATCAAATAATTCTGGACGACAACAAAATCTTTCATTCCTTTAATTCATTACGGCGGGAGGGATGGGACAGAGTAACACTGATCCTGCTAATATCCCCTTTAAAAAATAATAGTAGTACAATAGTAGCCAATAGGCATTTCATCTACTGTTAGTTGTGTAGGGGCCAGTTGCAAAAAACAGCTCAACCGAAATCATATTGATAAAATCTATTTCAGGTTCTTTTCAAATATTCTTTCGAGATCATTACAGTTTCAATTTAGAAATTCTCCTCAAGACAACCCTTGAAACTAAAGCAGTTTTCTATGGTGTGGTCGAGCAATAGATGGTATGGACTGCATTGGGGATAACCACTTTTTGCCAGCCTCCTCTGGCATTTTTTTGGCTCTGATAGTCTGAATTCCAATCTCGTTAGCAAGTGGTGGAACATCTTCGACACAGACTCAACTTTGAATGGGTATACCTTGCTTAATTGTTGTTTTATTGTTAAAAGCGACTTTCTCTCTGTAGGATACGACCTCCTTACGTGTTCCTTCATTAGTTGCGTAGGATTTGAATTGAACCCAATCTCGAATCCAAAAAAAGGTGGGGTATACGCGTCAAGTGACTCTTCCTCATGTAGAATCTCTTTTCCATTATTAGGTAGAATAGTTGGCACAATGATGGTGAAATCGGTAGTAGGAGCAGAAGCAGTTCCCGGAGAAGTCCCAACACTTTTAACGACAAACTTTACAGCACTAGTAGAGCTTCTTTTGACTGACACCTTTGGAGGGGACAATTCAATGAAAAATTTCAAGTTGAACTCTACAATAGGTTCCACGGACTTATCTGTTCCAAGTTTCATTACTGTGATGACTACCTTCCTAAACTTAACTCCAATATCATCCAACCCTTGTTCGAACTTAGTAACTGCCAGGTCTGGAAGCTTATCCCTGTTGACGATGAACTCCACTTTGGAGGAAAAAGAAAAGATCAACTTTGATGAAGACATTGTCTCGAAAATTTGAAGAATTTTAGAAAGTCACTAATGTTCCGTGCCTTGCAATTTCGTCAGAAGTACTCAAGTCGACGTACTTGTCCTGTAAACTTAACATATCTTTTATTATTTTAATTTTTAAATTTATTATTTACATGTGATTAAAGAGTTTCAATTAATAATTTAAACAAGCGTGAATAGACATAAAAATTTGGCTTGATTCACAAAAAAGCAAACCAAACCCAAAGGATATAAAAAAAATGTGAAGTTTAGGACCCAGTGCAGAACCAACTTCACAACGCACAACGCACAACGCCCAGGAGGAACTAGATCAACAACATACCTATTGGGGGTTCAATCCCGCACAAAGATTAAAATTCCTAATGAACTCATGAACCTCTCTGTTGAAAGGTGATTGAACATACAGTCTTGAAGTTTGAAAGGGTTGATCTTACTTACCCAAGAAAGAAATGTGAGAAGCATGTCAATAGAAGAAGGTTAATCTGGTCCATGAGAACATGGACGCATTACCGATGTATGAAGATAGTATTCCCTGATTTAAATGAAGAGAGAAACTATCCTAATGGAGTCGCTAGAAGCTGTCGGCACTTAAAAGGTCAAGGAGTTTCCCGTTGGAAGTCGTCGGTCACCGGAATCAAAATCCTGCCANTGAGAAATTTTCAGCACACCTCCCATGGACGTGGGAGGTGAGTTTTTATAAAAATGGTCATGGGGTGGCTCTTAGAGCATAACTGTGGGTGCATTGTGGTGCTTAGGTGGAGGGCAGAGGAGCTCCATAGTTTGATTTGGATGTTGGATGAGCTGGCCTCTAGATTTGATTTGGGTGAGGTGCCATGGGAGTGGCTCTCCGTTTTGGGCTTTTCTGGCCATTAAGCTGGCCGGCCGGCCAGGGGGAGGTGGCTAGGAGCTCAGGGAACCCAGAGGAATCCATCACAGCAATTTAATGCAAATGTGTTTGGATTTGGCAAAGATATCTTAAGCATGTGCATTTTTGGAAATAAGATCCTTTAATTTGGGGGACCTTTGGTGCATGAATTGATTTAGGTGGTTTCATGGTGTTTGGACTGGTCACTAAGTCCAACTAATACCTGTGGTGGAGTTAATTTTGTGGCTTTAAGGTGGTTAGGTCATTAGTGTATGGGTCCAAGTGGGTGCAAATGACCAAAACTTGGGTTTGGGCTAGGTTAGCCATGCCAATTGAGTGTATGGGTCCAAGTGGGTGCAAATGACCAAAACTTGGGTTTTGGGCTAGGTTAGCCATGTCAATTGCTCAATTTGATTTTGCATTTGGTGTAGATGATCATAAGGAATAACTTTGGTGAAGGATGGAAGTCTCAATTTATTGGCAAATGACCAAAAATTGGGTTTTGGGCTAGGTTAGCCATGTCAATGGCCCAAATAGTTGTTTGTTGGTGTATATGATCATAAGGAACAACTTTGGTGAAGGATGGAAGTGGTTTTGAGCTCAATTTAAGGGACTGGTGTAGATGATCACAAGGAACAACTTTGGTGAAGGATGGAAATGGTTTTGAGTTCAATTGGGGGTGTAGATGATCATAAGGAACAACTTTGGTGAAGAATGGAAGTGGTTTTGAGCTCAATTGAATGGTTGTAGATGATCACAAGGAACAACTTTGGTGAAGGATGGAAATGGTTTTGAGTTCAATTGAAAAGTCAATTTGAAGGAATTTTGAACTTTAATCAATTTGGTCATGTTGGGCTAGGCTTGGGTCTAGCTTGGGTTAGCCATGGTTGGGTCTAGCTTGGGTTAGCCTTAAGCTTTGAACTTTAATCAATTTGGTCATGTTGGGCTAGGCTTGGGTCTAGCTTGGGTTAGCCTTGGACTAAGGAACAACTTTGGTGGAGGATGGAAGTGGTTTTGAGTCCAATTGGGGGGTCAATTTGAAACTTTGGTGAAGGATGGAAATGGTTTTGAGTTCAATTGAAAGGTCAATTTTAGGGAATTTTGAATTTTAATCAATTTGGCTAGGCTTGGGTCTAGCTTGGGTTAGCCTTGGGCTAAGTTCAAATTGATTGTTGTAAATGGTTGATAGGGACCTCATGAAGAGTTTTCAACATGAGTTGGATGCCAATTTGGAGGTTGAGGCAATCAATTATGTGAAATTTGGGGACTTAGCCAATTTGGGGCTAAATTTGGGAATTTTGGATTTAGGCCAAAGTCAAATGGATATGAGCCTTCACCAAGGTCAATTGATGGTTGATTTTGATGTATAGGAATTTCATAAAGATTTTGCAAAATCAATTGAGGCCAATTGACTAGGCTATGGGTTCAATTTGGTGAGATTAGGTCATGTGGTCAAAATTGGGGCTTTGACCCAAATCAAAATTAGGCTCAAATCATGGACCAATTGAGCTTGGATTTGGTTTAGTTTGGTCATTTCAAAATTGAATTTGAGTTTGATATTGGAATTGGGGTAAATTGAGATCAATTTGGTGGACATTTGAGTTAGATTTGGGGAAATTTGAGTCTTTAAAGGGCAATTTGGGGATTTTGGTTAAAGATGGTCAAATAAGCCAAATTGGGTCATGGGGTAGTTGAAAGAAATGAAATTAGGAATATTTAAGATTTATTGGAATTTTCTGGGAATTTTTGGAATTTTTGGGATTTTGAGCTGTGGAGGTGTATTTTGGTAATTAGGGGGTGTTTTAGGGGTAAAAGGCCAAGATGGGTATTTTGGTAGAGTTGAGGTACCAAACATCACCAATAAACCATGGACCAATGGAAACCCCATTTTGGGTCCTCTACATAGTGCTCTTAGCTAAACCATGGCCCTAGGGCTAGTATGTTTAGGGGACCATCTACATGAGTATCCCAAAAGATCAAGGGATCTAGGCTAGAGATTTGAGTTCATGGTTGTGAGTGATTGTGAGTGTAGATAAATGTAGTGAGTGCCTTAGCTCCAGATCAACACCCAAGGTCAAACCTAAGGTCCAACAATCCTAAGGGTGACTCATCTTGAGTTTCCCCCAAAGTGACCCCACCTACTAAGTACTTAGAGGTTGAGACCAACATGTGGGACTTCACGTTGAGTAAGGAGGAGGGTAGAATTTCTAATGGTGAGGGTGCCTTTTCTAGTTTTCTAGGAATAGTCAACTGGAAAAGTGCTATGGCTAGACCCTAGGCTACTAAAGAGGAAAAACTAAACCTCAATCAAAATTGAGGTCAACAGTAATTATCTTTTTAAAAAATAAAAAAACTTTCTAAAAAGTGCTTATTGCATAATCTTCCCTATGGATTTGATATTCAGGTCTTAATGAAAAAGTCCTATATTACTTGATAATGATACGTATACTTGCGTAGTATCCCAATATAAATATATATAAATTAAAAAGTGAAACTCTTATTTTTCTTCAAGATCAAGTTTTTAGTTTTATAGCAAAATAAGGAAATATAAGTGAAAAATGCCATGAGAACTTTTGCCATATTGTGCATAAGCATTAAGTTGGGATCACTTATCATCTTCAAACTGGTGGTTTGACAGAAGTATTTAATTGCAAAATTAAAAGAATTTTGGTAAAAAGTGTGTATCCTAATAAAATGGATTGCTCTGCTAGATTAGATACTACATTATGGGCATGCAGGACATCTTAGAAGACACTTATAGGAATCTCCTCGTATAAATTAATTCTTGGGAAGACTTGTCACTTACCAGAAGAATTGAAGCATAAAGCTTATGGTTCATTAAAGAATTCAATTTCAATTTTAAACATGCTGGTGAGAAAAGATTGTTGCAATTGAATGAGCTTAAAAAATTAGGACTGAATTTTACAATAATGCTTGGATTTATAAGGAAAGAATGAAAGAATGAAATGATCGAAAGATAATAAAAAAGGAATTTGAGCCTGGACAGGAAGATTTATTACACAATATAAGATTGAAATTATTTCCTGAAAAATTAAAGTCTAGGTGGAAAGGGCCATTCAGAATTACAAAATTCTATCTCTATGGAGCTATTAATATTGAAGATTCAAAGACTGGAAGGATATGTAAGGTGAATAGACACAAATTGAAACCATATTTTGATGGTCAAAGACCAATTTTTAAAGAGACTATAATGTTGTGTCACCCAGAATAAAGGCTGGGAATGTCGGGTTGACGACATTAAACCAAGCATTTTGTGGCAGATAGCCCCTATTTATCTTTGTTTATTTTATTTATATGTTCTTGTTCGAAATATTTTATGTATATTAATATATTTTTGCTTCTATAGATTCCATGTACTTTAGAAATTTGACATTCAGAAAATATTTAAAAACATATTTATTTACCTCATTATGCGGAAGAATTGAGAATTTATTGGATCGAAATTGAAATGGCAAAATTTTTTTGAACTGGCACATGATGCGCCAGATTGGCAAAGAGCTGGCGCCTGAAGCACCAGAATTGGAGAATACTGTCGTGGTGATGAAAATGACTTAAAACATTTCAAAAGACAGTTTGTTGTGGTTTTTGGTGGTTTTTAGCAGGTTCTTCTCCTTATAACTCCCAAAAATTGATTCCAAAGTCCATTTTTGGGGGGAAAATGAGGAAAGAGTCACTAGTTTTAAATTCCCATGGCTTCTCACTCTAAAAATTCTGCTAGATTTGGAAATTTCAATCAAAGAAAGTTCATCATTTTTTATGCGTAGAAGTTACATGATCATGTACTTGTGAAGAAAAGGCTAATCAAACAAAGGGGGTTTGTGAGTCAAGGATTCAATGCATCGAATACTCGAGTAGAAGAGAATTTTGTTCAGAGACACTGGAAGTTCTATGCTAATCTACTGCTGCCATAGTTGTCCCTTTGGTGAAAGAGTTTAATGCAAATCTTTATGGAATCAACCATGGAATTTTTTATGTGCGTGGCAGGTTTGTGTAATTCACTCCTTTAAGAATAAATGAGATGTTTTTGATTGAAAGTGTATCTATTTGCCACTACCCAAATTTTACTCCTACGAGAGATAATATGAATGAACTCTATCGATACCTTACAGATGAAAATGTAAATTGGGAGGCCGGAGATGATGGAAATGTAAGTTTTTCTTCATCATTGTTAAATCTTGCTTTTAAGACGTGTCATTTCTTTATTGCATCAAAATTACTCCACACTATGAAATTCAGTAAATTAACTATGGAGAGTGTTATTCTAAGCTATTGTATTCAAATTGGAAAACTTGTTGATATTGGAGCAATAATTGTAAAATCAGTTTTAGGTTTGATTGTCAATGGAGCTGCAACTGGATTGGGGCAACCATCCATTATTTTCCAACTATGCAGTCAATCGCAAGTACCTTATGAGAGTTGGGAAAATGTGCTTCTTCGTTGTAAGCCAATGGATCTAGAATTCTATTACAACTGTATTGGAATTGGAGATGAGAATGATATGAATGTACTGATGGATCAGCATCCCAGAATTCATCACTTATTTTGCCTTACTTCAGTTCAAACATTCTTTTGAAAAGGATTAAAAAGATAGAAAAATAGGTACATAACCTTATGCATGTAGTTGGGAATGTTTCTAAAATGTTGCATCATCTAGATTGGAGACCGAAGAAACATTTTGAACTATTTGGTTGTATTGAAGATGGTTTGGTACATATGTTCAAGAAACATGCTCGGATTGGGAAAGATTCAACTGATGAATTTCCTTATCGACTACAACTTGTTCGTACACTACCACGCTATGGGAGATATACAGGAGGAAGAGTGCAAAGAAGTTGTTTAAACTTAATCTATGCATGAAATAATGTTTAATACTGCTTTTTTGTGTTAATGTGTTATATTGGATTGCATTTACTTTTATTGTTAAACTCTATTTATGTTTTTGTTTAGTATTTTGATGTTTATATTTCAATGTTAGGATGTTTGGTTTGCTTTGGACACTGAAGTATGTTTGTTGACTTGAAGAAAATGTTAGCTTGTAATAGAGCGAATTTTATATATAAAAGAGAGTTTGTGTTGTTTGTGAAAGTTTGGTGTTAATGTTTAAATTATGATTATAAATGTTCATTTGAGTAAATTAGTGGAGGACGTATAGCGGTATGCAGCAGATTTCCATAGAAAATGAAATCTGGGAAAATTAAGGCATTGGTGTCAGATGCACAAAATTGGTGCCTGAAGCGCCAGTTTACAAAGAGTTGGTGCATGATGAGCTAGATTTGGCGATAGAAGCGCCTAATTCCTAAAAATTCTAGGTTGCCTAAAAAACTACAAAATCACATAGTAAAACTTCATTTTTACTGCTTGGGTCATCTCCTACCTCTAAAACATGACCTAGGACTTCACATTGTGCGTGTTAAAGAAGATTTTGGAGGCCAAAGATCTTAGATCTCATATTCTCTTGGTAAGAGCTTAACTTTAACCTAAAAAATTTTTATTTTCACCATGGATTTTTCTACATTATAGAAAATCCAAAATTTGAGATTTTTTATAGAAAAGCTCTAAGAAAACTCATGGTGAAATGTTTCTTACCAAATAATTCTACATGGGGAGCTAATTTTTTAATTTTGTAATTTATTTGGATTTCATAGAAATTCCAATGGCTCCACGAGTAAAGAGAGGAAAGTCGACAAAAGATTTTGATGTAAGGAGATTCATCAATATGAAAGCCCAATATTGTTATAACACTCAAATGGAGAAAAGAAAATTGATCCAGGAACGAGCATTTGCTAACCCGAGTGGTGAGATCGAGAGGTCGATCAATGCCAAAATTTTGGAGAGGTTTTGCTAGTTTACTGCAGTAGCTATTGTACCTTTGATTCGAGAGTTTTATGTCTGCTTAAGGTTTACCATTGGTGATCACATCTTTATGAAAGGTAAGCATGTTGAATTTTAAAGAGAAAGGATCAATGCTTTTTTTATGGGCTGAGAAATATATTCCATTGCAAATACGACACATTCGCGATGACTGATTCATCACTGGATAAAATTATTGCTTTTCTGACTGATAGAGGAGGAGAATAGAAGATTAAAAATAATAAGAAATTTAACTTCTTTGCTTCCATGATGACTATTTAGTCAAAGGTATGACACCACCTCATCTCTGCTAAATTACTGCCAACAAATCATCTGAGCAAAGTAACAAAGGATAAAGCTGTGCTGAACTACTGCATTCAAAAATAGAAGGCAGTAGATGTTGGTGCACTTATAGTTGATCATGCTCGGATTATAGCTAGTAGTTTGACAGTAAGTGGTTTGGGTTACCTTGCCCTAATTTTCACTTTATGTGAGCAATCAAGCATAGAGTCCCATAAAAATGAGGAAAGGTTGCAACCACAAAATCCTATCAGGAAGCATACGGTTCAAGGAGTTGAATCATTTGTTGTGTCTAGGAGTGGAGGTATTGATAGACCCTCTACATCATTTGCAGAGGTTTTTACATCTCTATCCGCTTCACTTGAAAATATTATGAACCAGCTTATGATTCAATAAATGGGTCTAGTTAATATGAAAAATCAAATTGGAGAAATTAGAGCAAGAAATGCTTATAATGATGAGTATAATTAGAGGAGAGTTCAACATTAGATGTCTTACGAGGAAGCTACAGTTAGATCTCTTAGGGTGAATACAATGTAGAATTTCCAACTTACCCTAGCTTCACTCCTTATGCTCATATTCATGATGATGAAGAAGAAGAAGATTATGATGATGAGAAAGGCGATGAGGACTGATATTCTTAGGACTTTAGTATATTTTGTTTCTTTCTCTGTTATTGTTTATTTTGAATGTTCTAAGTATCATTAATATGATAAATTACTTTTTTTTTTAAATGAATAAAGATTCAGAAATCTTAAATTTGATTACTAAGTACTTTTAGGCTTAGATTTTGAATGTAAGTAATTAAAAGTTGTTCTTAAATATTACTATTTTATTTATTAAACTAAAGTATTGGAATTTCTATCTTAAGCCATGTGCTTTTATGTAGTAAAAGTGTCACTTGAGGACAAGTAACATTTAAGTTTAGGAGATTTTGATACACCAAAATAATATGTTATTTTGAGTATATATTTTATGCTTGTTTTTGGTGATATTACACATTAAAGAAGAGTATTTTCATGTTTTTTTTGCAAGTATATCAATTTTAGGCATTTGGAGCAAAAGTAACAAAAAGGATGAAACTTGGAGCCAAAATAGTGAATTTTTAGAATTCTGGCGCATGATGCACCAGATTGGCTCTGCTCCATTTTACAACACGCCTGATGCATCAGATTGGCGCCAAAAGCACCATTTGACAAAGAGCTTGTGCTAGATGCGCCAGATTTAGCGTCTGAAATGCTAAAACCCAGAATAGTGCGGTTTTATGTAAGTTGACTCTTGATGCGCCAGAGATGACTTTTTTGCGGATTAAGGTGGTTTGGGACAAATTTTGAGTGAATTTCAAAAGGGAAACTTGTTCTAAACACCCCTTAGGGTAATTTAATGCATTTAGACACTTTGGAAGGTTCTTTTATGAAGGGATATGTCTCTTTGATCAATGAACATGTCTTTTGAATTCAAAAGGATTGATAAAA
This sequence comes from Phalaenopsis hybrid cultivar, assembly GCA_002079205.1. Taxonomy (NCBI): domain Eukaryota; kingdom Viridiplantae; phylum Streptophyta; class Magnoliopsida; order Asparagales; family Orchidaceae; genus Phalaenopsis; species Phalaenopsis hybrid cultivar. The sequence continues at coordinate 64,820 of JXCR01097003.1, read as the reverse complement.
TTTTACAGGGAATTTTGAATTCTTTTTCGAGGGAGGTGACCTTTAGTAAAAGAGAGGTTTTGGACAGTGTGTAAGTGTGGCGTGTAAGGGGTGGCAAGAGAGCTTGAGAGAGAGAGAAAGACAAGGTTAAGGGCTTGGAGATTTTCTTCAAGGATTGTAAGAAGAGAGGGAGGGTGAGAAATTTCTTCTTCATTATACTTTTTAGAGAGAATTGAGAGTGCTCGTAAATAGAGAAAGGCTTGAAGAGAACTTCTAGAGATTTTCTTGGGAATGATTGTGAGATAAGTTGTGTATTTTATATCTTTTGTATTGTAAACTTGTTTTTATATATTAAATCAGTGTTTTTTCATATATTTTTCATGAATTATGAGTAGTCTTCTCTATCCTTCTCCCGACTTTGAGATATGGTTTTGTGAACAATTTATCTTGTTTTATATAGTTTTAAATTTTAATAATTTGTGATGATTTGAAATCCGCTCTTCATTTACTTTTCAGTCTGGCCAATTAAAATGATTAAATGTGTTGAGAAACATATGTTCCGAAAGGGCTATGATTTCTACAACATAGGGAGAATCACATTTAATTTCATGAGATAGGATGACATCCATGGAGTTGAGTGCAAATAAATAGGGAAATACACTTTGTTGGATACAAAATTGAAGATTTTAAGGAAATAGATTAAAATTGCCAATTTGGTTCAGTTGATTGGAAACTGATGTGAGATAGTTAGCCCTCAAATGTGGGAGTAGTGGGAGCTCTGGAGTGGCAGCCAGTATCCTCCCAGCCTAACCTCCAAATTAGGGACCAAACTCTGGATTAATCAATGTTCTTTATGCACTCGGAAGAGGATAAAGAATAAGATTCCTCCTATTTGGCACAAAACAATTTATATATATATTTTTGAAATGATTTTAATTTCTTTACAATCCATATACTCATTGTAAAGGAGAAGGATGCTTTTTTAAATTTTAACTCTTCGTCACAAAAACTTTGTTTAGTTTTTGTAAACTTTACATTTGAAAGTTTATCATTTAGTTTAATTAACTTTGTCTTTTTACTGCATTTTATTTAATATTCACTCTATTACTTTATATTTGAATTTAGCACTTCACTTTTGTAGTTTAAAATTGTAGTTTATATTATAATATTAAGGATTCACTTATAGTCATTTCCAACTTCCCTGTGGAATTAATATCTAGAACTACATAAGAGCCCTTTATTACTTAAGCGATACACATACTTATGTTATTTTTAAGGGATTTGGTAGTTTAAATAGCTTTAAAAGATAAAACTATTTTCACTAAAATTATTTTTGTTGGTATTAATTTGCATATTTGTTATTGTACCTACTGTGTGTATAATGTAATATTGAAAAATATTTGCAAAATTCGCACACTAAATCCCCCCGCATCAGGTACTAAGAAAATTTCAAAGTTATTTGAGTTAAATTTAATGAATTATCAAGTGGAGAGCCCTGTAAAATTGTAATTATAGAATTTTTATGCCCTAATAAAAAATTAGGCTAAGACAAAGAGTAAATGGGTAATATTGATGATGATGAGCTCTCCTAGATGTTTGAAACATGAGGGTTTAAGAGGAAGAAACCAACTCATCACTTTTCCTATAACATGGGTAAAATTTTAATTTTCCTAAATTATTGTGACTTGAAAGTTGATCTAATTGGATGAACCTACGGTAGTGGCTTGAGCTAGAAAGATGATAACTTACTCATTTGAAGTCCATAATCAGTGATTAGATGATAAGTGCAACCTTTAAATAAGAATTAAATCCTTTTAATTTGCCATTTTTTTTACCATAAATTTATCCATGGAAAAAGAAAACTTAAGGGCTTGGTAGTGAACTAAGACTGATCTGATCTTGCTAATTGAGGTTTAGAGAAGGGAACATAAACGACTATGAATACCATTTAAAAACATTGCAAGCCCAACTTTAATCATAAGCATAAGGTCCTTAATAATTCAACTTGCCCCTTAGGGCATCCAATTACATAATTTCTATGAAGAACATATAAAGAATGTGTAATTACTCCACTCATGAGGTAATTAAATTTTTAAAGTTCATTGAGCATAGGTAGGTTAAAATATCACCACTGAATCTTAATTACATTGAATCATAATTTAGCTTCGGAAGATTAATTTAACAACACAATAAATTCAAATGTACTCGAAATGATTCGAAAGACTTTAAAAGTTGTTTAAGGTTGTTCTCCAAACACTTTTATAATCTTTTGGACATTTTGACGGATGACTGAACTTATTTTGCTTTGTTCAAGAAAATCATCCTTAAAACTTTTAGGGACTCACCAAGTTATGCCCTAGGACCCGATAATTCACCTAAATCAATAAAAAAACCCTACACTACTCATCCTACTTTTATGACCAACTGCTCAAGGATATAAGTCTTCCTAAAGGTACTTAAATTTCTGTGAGAAATTAGGGATAATTGTTTTTAGAACATACATATGATCAAGCTTGAGTAAGACTGAGGTCTAGATGGTTAGGGTGATGATGATAATGTTAAGGGGTGATAAACAATGGATATTAAGTGGGATTTCGAATAATATCTCCTACCTCTAGGACCTTCAATAAAGGGGAGAGGATAGAACTGACGATATTTTTCACTGACTCTTGATAAGATTGTTACCTCTGATACCTTAAAGTTGTTAGTAGTCCTAGCTAGATTAGAGTAATAAATCTATGGACAATGCTACTTTGTAAGAAAATAATTCAACCAACAATCCTTTTCACAACATAACTACTTTTGTCTGATAAAGTAAATCCTATATACATGAAATTTAAATTAAAATAAAACTTATAAAGATCCACAGTTAATTACTTGGATTGAAGTTAGGGAGTGCCCTCCATAGCTTATTGGGTTGACAACTCTTACTCAAGGTTGGGAAGAGCACAGTCCAACTCTGAGCTCAAAACTTTACCAATGTCTTAAACTTAGTCTCGATCTTTCATATGTGACTACAGGTTTTCTTTTACTTACATTTTTTCTTATACGGTTTAACTTTTTGAAAAACTGTGAAATGTTTAAAGTCAAACTCTTAACTCAAAAGAAGGTCTCAGATTTGTTACTGTAGGACTAGTCAATGAATCCTAATTTTGTATGGTTGTTATTATCGGATCAGAAGAGGATTGCCTTGATGTGGAGGATGACTCTATTGACCATCTAATAGAAGATGCTCAACTATTGATAAATTAAAGGAGGTCTACCTCGGGACAGAAAAACAACTTTAACCTACCTTTATAAGTTCTTTACTCAACAATGAGAAATCTGTGGAGCTAATCAATCTATTATCAGAGTTGAAGGATTATTTTGCCTGGAGTTATAATGAAATGCCAAGTCTATCATTAGAATTTGCAGCTCATAAGCACAGGGTGGACAAAGATATGACCCCTATAAAACAAGCTCCTAGAAGAATGTGCCTTGAGATAGAGCAACAAGTCATTACTGAGGTAAATAAATTAATAGATGCTAACTTTGTAAGAGAAGAGCAATGCCTTACATGATTGGACAATACTGTACAAGTTAAGAAGAAAAATGGAAAAATTTGTATATGTGTCGACTTCAAGGACTAAATAAAGCATGTGTGAAACTCGAGTTTCCATTATCGATACCAGAATTAATGGTGGACATCGCATCGACACATGAGATTTTCTCTTTCTTGGATGGATCGTCAGGTTATAACCAAATCAAGATGGCTCCAAAGTATGTAGCACTTGCAACTTTCAGGACACCAATTGGGATCTTTTGCTACACAGTGATGCAATTTGGGTTAAAGAACAATGGAGCAACATATCAGAAAGCTATGGTGAAGATCTTCAATGACCTCATTCAAAATCAAGTGGAGTGTTACAGGGATGATTTGGTCATCAACAGCAAGCATAAAATAGACCATTTGTACGATTTGAGGATTGTGTTTGAACAATTAGGACATTATAATCAAGCAATGAATCCCTTAAAATGCGCCTTTGGTGTCACCTCCGGGAAATTTCTAGGATTCATTATTCGTCATTGAGGAATGGAGATCGACCCAGATAAGATTAAAGCTATCTTAGAAATGCCTACTTTCGAAACCTTAAAACAACTACATTCCTTCCATGGAAAATTGGCATGTCTGAGACGTTTTATTTCTAATCTCTCAGGTAAGTGTCAGCCCTTCTTGACATTAATTAAAAAGGCTGCCAAATTTATTTTGGAGGAGAAATGTCAGCGGGCCTTTGAAGACGTTAAGTAATACTTAATGAAACCTCCTATTTTGGCAACCCCTATCCTGGAAAAATTGTTGATACTTTATACCGCGGCCTTAGAAGACTCTCTTAGAGCCCTGTTAGCTCAGGTCAATAATGAGGGTAACGAAAATGCGCTCTACTACTTAAGTCGACGTTTAATACCGACGAATGTAAAGTATCCACCTATTGAGAAGCATTGTCTATCCTTAATTTTTGCCGCCCAAAAGTATAGGCATTACATACTTTCACATAAAATTACCCTTATTTTGAAAGTTAATCTATTGCAATATTTGATGACCCGACCAACACTTTCTGGACGTGTAGTAAGGTGGTCAATGATTTTATTGTAATTCGATATAAGTTTTGTTCCCTCTGTGCTATCAATGGACAAATTCTAGCAGATTTTCTTGCAGCGCACCCACTTCCAACTGAGTCCTCACTCAATGATAAATTGTCAGATGAGCAGATACGGCAAGTAGAACCGTACATTGCCAGACATTGGGAAATGTATTTTGATGAGGCTTCATCAGCCAGAAAAGAAAGAGGATCAGGAATAGTTATACCATGCAAAGCAGGAATTGGTTTGATTTTTGTCACACCAGATAAGGCATATTTAGATTCTCCCACCACCTGACAAAGCCATGCACAAATAACAAAGTAGAATATGAAGCATTAATCATCTGGTTAGAATTGACAATCTCAATGAATACAATAGATATTTTCATCTATGGCGACTTACAACTCATCATCCAACAAGTCACCAAATAATATAAGATTTTGAAGCCAAGGCTAGCAGAATACCACCGATACACAATGAAGCTTCTTGAACAGATTCCCAACATGACCCTATATCAGATTCCTTGGGAGAATAATGCCCATGTTGACGCTCTAGCAAAACTTGCCAAGAAACTGACATGTCCACCAGAGGATTCCATCAACTTTACAAGTAAAGGACGGCGAGTTTTGTCTCGGATTGACCTCGATAATTTACATAACTTGAAAAAGAAAAAGGAATGATGGTTGCAGTTGCTGACATTAAGGAAGACTAACACAAGCCATTATTAGAATATTGGCAAACTAGAAAGCTGCTAGAAGACAAGTCCAAGGCATATTACATCACAAGAAGGGCTATGTCATATGCTTTAGTAGGTGATGTCCTCTACAGAAGGTAGTTCGATTAGATGTGACTATGATGTCTAAGCAGTGGAGAAGCATAGAATATTATCAAAGAAGTACATGCTAGATTGTGTGGAGCTCACCAGTCAGGGCTAAAAAGAAGATAAAATTTAAGAGACTTGGGTATTATTGGCCAGCAAAGATATTTGATTGCATGGATACAACCAGAAGATGCCACCTTTGATAAGTGCATGGGGTGGTCTTACACCAACCTCCAAATATGCTACACACAACCGTCACCTCATGGCCATTCAAGTGTTGGGGCACAAACATAATAGGTCTGATAGGCCCTCCATCCTCTAAGGGACACAGATTTATTCTTGCTGCTACAGACTAATTCTCCAAGTTGGCAGAGGCAGTGTCGTTACGAGAGGTTATAGCACAGCGTGTTATGCAATTTTTTAAGAGCCAAATTGTCTACCATTTTGGTGTACTATGCAGAGTTATTTCTAACAAAGGGACATCCTTGAGAAGCACAAAGATCAACAACTTCGTCAAAAGACATTGGGTAGACTGAAGATACTCTATAATTTAGTAACCCAGAGCAAACAGACTGGTCGAGGCCTTCAACAAAATACTTGTGCAAATCTTAAAGAAAACATTAGGTGAAAACAAAAAAGATTGACACAATAAACTATTAGAAGCTTTGTGGGCCTACTGTATGACATTCAAAAATCCCACTCAATGTACACCTTATGCACATGTGTATGGATCCAAGGCTATAATGCCGCTAGAAGTTTAGACACCATCTCTCAGAGTCACCGTCGCAAACCATATCACAGTCGAGGAAAGTGAAAAACTAAGACGTAAATAAATTAAAAGTCTTGAGGGAAAACAACTAGAAGCACAATAATATTTGGATCTCTACCAAGCAATGATGGTGCATGCTCATGACAAATTGGTCTGCCCAAGGGAGTTCAAAGTTGGTGACCTTGTTCTTGTTCTCAAAAGACCTATTTCTGTACACCACAAGGTAAGTAAAAAATTTAAGCCAACTTGGAAGGGACCATTTGTCATAAAGAAAGTCTACTTAGGAGGATCTTACGAGCTGGTGGATTTTCAAGGCGAAAGACCTATGCTGCCCGTCAATGACCGCTACATGAATACATGCTACCCAACGTGTTGTTGCTTGAAATTAACCCTTTTAAAATTTTTATTGTTCTAGGGTTATATAGTTGGCCAAGCATCTTTGACTGGGTCTAAAATTTTGTAAAAAATTAACCTCCATAAAATGAAAATTTTTGGAATTTGTCCACTTTAATTTCCTCCTTTTGTCTCTAATTTTGAAATTACATTAAACTAAAATAAATTAAACTAATTTTTTTTGAACATATACAAATTAAAAATTTTTACCTAATGAATGTTTTGTTTTGTTCTTGTTCATGCTAAATTTCAGCGCACTAATGTTTTTTTGTCTTTGCAGAAAAATGTCAGGATGTAAGTTGATCTTTGCTTTTAAAGATGCTTTGAATCTCACACTCAACAGAGAAAAGGCAGCTCAGGGTGGCATCGTAGACATTGACTTAGGCATCAATCAAGCTAATTTTTACTATGAGGGTCCCTTAATGGACGTAGTCAACAACCAAGAAAAGGAAGGACTACCGTCACTGTTGAGCATCTGTACTAAAGAAGACTCTTCTCTAAAGAGGAAGAAAGTGATAACACAACAAAATCTTATGAAAGGGACTAGCTGTTTGCCATCCATGATAACTGCACCAACAAGGGTTTTAGTCAGCACTGATGAAGAAAGGGTGTCGGATGCACCACTAAGAAGAACTCAATGCTGAAATGCTAATCGTCACAAGCACAAAGCCTTCTTATGTGAAGAAAGGAGAAGCCTGAAAGAAGCAGAAAATTCACCAACCCTGTTTCCTGAGAGGAAAAATTTGTGATCCCTGCATGAGAGAGATTTCTTCTAGTTAACCTACTATGGATGACGAGTCCGAGTTTGCTGCAGAACAAATACTATCAACAATCCTAGATAAGATTTATAGAGGTTGCCTGTTGTGCAATGTGGAGATTCATATACAAGCATCAATAAGGGGAGTGTTTGTGGAATGCCGCACATGCAATATTCTCAATTTGGATCACTATAGCTCCTTTGAGGAGTTCATAGCAACTGATACAGGATGCCAGGAGACAGTTTACCTGGACACTAAGTGATATATACTATTACATACGGAGCCAAGTCAGACATGATATCCTACAGATGTGGAGATGAGGGAGCTGCCTCGGCGATCTTAGAGGATCCCCATGACAAAACTAGAAAGGATGAATAGAGTTAAAAAAACAAGAATTTGAATTCTACAAGAAAACACAAGGAAAGTTTGTCAACATTCTAGAAAGCCTGGAGTTGTATACAGAAGTCTTCTCTAAACATGATGAAATAGGAATTCTAGACTGCATTTTTGACCTGAGAGACAGAGGTCGAGATGGTATGCTAACAGAGAGAACTTAATTAGAACCACAAAAAAGGATGCGCGGAAAAGGCAGGATAACAATCCAATAAGGTTGTTGCTACACTTTCAACAAAGATAAACATGAGAACCCCGCAGGTATCTTGGGTTACAACAAGGTGGGTCCATTACCTCCTGCAATAAAGTGGATGATAAAAAAGGATGGTCAGGTGGAGCATACTACCAGCAAATTACATCCTCAATAGTTGTATAATTATTATCTATGATGAGTGAGATTGTATCCCTCCACATATAGACCACCATGATTTTGTAAGACCCTTCTACATAGTGTCCATCATGAGCAAAATCAATATTCTGTTTGGAAAATAAATTGATGCTATCTACCCTGGGGAGTTCAGAGGATCTGTTGAGATTCCACTACTAATGGGTTCAGTACTAATTTGTAAGGGAAATGGAGCAGACTTAGACAAGCACTACATTCTTGGGGTATGACACCGTATAGTGTCTGTGACATTCAGAAGAATGGAAGACAACAAAGTAGCATATGGGTTTCGACCGGTTCCAGAGTTAGAGGAGTTGTGCCCATATGAGCTATGAGATGGTTTCACCTCTAAGTACATGTAAAAGGAATTCTTGTCCTTGAGCGCGGCTTAGTAGATCAGCTTGATCAGGAGCTTGTCCCACAGAGGACAAATATATAGTTTTTTCACCTTTGTACTGCGTCAGAGAAGCGTATGTGATATGTATTGAGTATTTAATGTTTCAGATATGTATTGAACATATGATGTTTTATATGTATTCAACATGTTGTCTATTTTGATGCTTTTAGCTTGTATTTAGTCTGTAACACCTGTTTGAAGTAGATTAATGAAATTTCTTTCAGAGTCCAACATGTTTGTCAGATTGCCCTTTTGTGCGATTGATAAAGAGCCGTGGAACCATACATTGGTTTTGATTTATAATGAACGAAGAAAAATATAACGAAAGTCCGATATAAAAATTTAAACTTGTTTTTAAAAATCAACCAATGAAATTAAAATTTTGAAAATATAATTTGATAATTAAATTTGATAAAGACAATTAAAAAATGAAATGTTAAGTTTTGTTGAATTTGTCTCACTCGAGCTTGAGGTGCGCAGCACAACTATCCTTGTCTGCACCGATTTCCTCATATCCCCGTAGAGTTTTACACTCTGCACAAAATATTACAAATTTTCCTCACCAATGTAAATCGTCTCATGTCACATATCTATGAGCTTTACACCACAAATTCTCTACACTATTTTTCATGTTGTTCTCGAGGTTGGTACCGACATGTGATATGTTTTCTTGCTACCTCTTGGGTTGGATGTGAGTCCCAGCGCTTTCCTCCCCAACTTATTAGATATTTTCCTCATCACCATTTGGGTTGGATATGAGTCCCAGAGCTTTCCTTTCTAGCGCGACTGATATATTTTCCCGCTACCCCTTGGGTTGGATGTGAGTCCCAGTGCTTTCATCCCGACGTAGCAGATATTTTCCTCATCACTATTTCAATTGGATATAAGTCCCAGATCTTTCCCCCTTAATGTGACACAAATCTTCAAGATAGGCTTAAGACCACCTTAAATGAAGTAAGGCATCTGATTCTCTATACAATATGTTTAATATAGGTTTAAGACGACCTTAAATGGAGTATACCATCCTATTCTCATTTTTTGAGATTAGTTTAAGAAACCTTAAATGGAGTAAGGCATCTGATTTTCTGCCCAAATATTCAAGATAGGTATAAGACCAGCTTAAATGGAGTAAGGCATCCTATTCTCATCCTTCAAAATCGGTCTAAGGCCACCTTAAATAGAGTAAGGCATCTGATTCTCTATACAAATCTTTGAGATAAGTTTAAGACCACCTTAAATGGAGTTAGGCATCTTATTCTCAAATATTTTGAGATCAGTTTAAGATCATCTTAAATGGAGTAAGGCATCCAATTCTCTAGCAAAATCTTCGAGATAGATTTAAGAGAACCTTAAATTGAGTAAGGCATCCTATTCTTGATAGGTTTAAGACGACCTTAAATGGATTAAGGCATCCTATTATCATCTTTCAAGATTGGTTTATGACCACCTTAAATGGAGTAAGGCATTCAATTTTCAACCAAAATCTTTGAGATAGGTATAAGAACACCTCAAATGGAGTAAGACATCTTAGTCTCATCCTTTGAGATCGGTTTAAGGCCACTTTAAATGAATTAAGTCATCTGATTCTCTAAATAATTTCTTAGAGATATGTTTAAGACCACCTTAAATAGAGTAAGGCATCCTTTTCTCATCTGTGGAGATTGGTTTAAGACCACCTTAAATGTAGTAAGGCATCCTATTCTCATCCTTCGAGATCGGTCTAAAGCCACCTTAAATGGAGTAAGACATCCTATTATCATTCTTTGAGATCTATCCAAGACCACCTTAAAGGGAGTATGAAATTTGATTCTCTACCCAAATCTTTGAGATAGGTATAAGACCACCTTAATTGGAGTAAGGAATCATATTCTCATCATTTGGGATTAGTCTAAAGACACCTTTAATGGAGTATGACATATGATTCTCTATACAATTTCTTTAAGATAGGTTTAAGACCACCTTAAATGGAGTAAAGCATCATATCTCATCTATCCAGATCGACATGAGACCACCTTAAATGGAGTAAGGCATCTAATTCTCTCTCTAGGATTGATACTAAAATTTCAATTCCCGTCTTGTTGTCAGTACATAAATCTGGATCCTCTTCTTTCGAGGTTGGTATCTAAATTTTGATCCTCTCATTGGGGTCAGTACCTAAATTCTGATTCCCATCTTCCTAAAATTTTGCAATCAAAATCTTGAAATTAAATCTTCATTGTGATTGTCGTGATCGTTTTTGAAAGTCCTTTCCTTTTAATATCCAACGAGAGTTCCGAATCCTCAATTTTGATCAAGTGTTCAATTGTTAATTCCCCAACAAAAGCAACTGTCACTCAATTCTACACTTCTCTCTAGGCATGTTTGCTTAGACATCTATGTTGGTTTTCTTGATCTCTTTGGTCAACGCCGATATGCGTGGTGTTCTTGCCCAGCATACCTTACAAATGGGGGTCCATTTGTTGACCTTAATTTTGGTTGAGATCTAGCTTTTCCTCTTTAGTACCCTAGGGTCTAGCCATAGGACTTTCTTGTTATTGTTCCTAGAAAATTAGAAAAGGAAACCTCACCATTAGAAATTCTAAACTCTTCTTTACTCAACTTGAAATTCCATATATTGGTCCTAACCTCTACCACTTAGTAGGTGGGGCCACTATAGGAGAGCACAAGGAGAGTTTTCATAGGATTGTGTTGCCGTAGGGTTGACTCTGGGTGTTTGTCTTGAGCTAGTGCATACACTGTCACTCACTTGCACATTACACAACTCATAACCTAAACCCAAACTTTGTTAACTTTGACCACTTGATCTTTTGGGAGACTCATGTAGATGGTCCCCTAGACCCACTAGCCCTAGGCTAAGGTTTAGATAAGACCAGTACTTAGAGGACTCAAATGGAGATTCTATTGTTCCATAGCCCAAATAGGGTGGTTAGCACCTCAATTTCATCAAAATAACTAAATTAGCCTTTTACACTAAAATCTACCCAATTTACTAAAACACGCCCAAACCCTAAGTTTGACCAAAATTCCCAATTTCACTTCAAATACCCAAATTTGTTCAAAAATCATTTCAAACCATTTGAAACCACCCAAATTGCCCAAAACCTCCCAAAATTGCCAAAATTACCAAAATACCCTTGGTGGCCCAAACTTTCTTAAAACCTTCAAAACCATTTCAAATGTCCCCAAAATCAATTTGGACCGTTCAATTGAACCCAATTTGACCAACTTGACCCATTTTGACCAAAAGCCTCAAATTGCCCTTAAAGACCCAATTACCATAATTCACCCCAAATGTCCACCAATTTGGTTTCGATTTTTCCCAATTTCAATTATAAACTCAAATTCATCATGAAAGAACTCAATTCAGAACAAATCCCAACCAAATTGACCCATACTTTGAGCCCAATTTCACCCAAATCCAAAACCTCCAATTTTGACCCAATTTAGTCATATCTCCAAATGTCACCAAATTGAATGCCCAAATCCCAAAATTGATAACCAATTAATGTTTAGGACTCTTCATAACATCCCTCTAGACCATTTTGAACCCTCAATTTGTACTTAGCCCAATTCTAGCCTAACATAAACCCAAGTCCAGCCCATATCCCCAAATTGGTCAAATGTCCAAAATCAATTCAAAATCACTCCAAATCTTTCCAAAATCTTTGTAAAAATCATCTATATCATCTTGATCAATCAATTGAGTCCAATGTTATGGTTAGCCCAAGCCAAACCCAACTTCAATCCAATTTGACCCAAATTGAACCCATGCACCAAAATTGATTAAGTCATGCCAAATTGGCCAACCAAGGACCACTCCAGCCACCAAGTGCACACTAGTGACCAAGCTAGACTCACCTAGCCCATCCTAGATGAGATATGGACCAATGGTTCCTTGTTTTAAGGGATTTCACCCCACATTTGGAAAAACTTGAAATATCTTTGCCATCATTGCTTACCCTTGGGAGTTAATCATAATTATCCACACCCTGACCTCCCTAAGCTAAGAGGTGACCAGACCCTGGCTAGCCACCACCACAGCCGCCAAAAACAGTCAGCTCAAGGGAGCCCAAGATGTCAAAAACCCAAAATTGAACTCACCAAAGCTGGCTAAGCTTGATTGGTTGTTAGGGCCTTTCTTTCGTCCACCTAGGCAGCACCATGGCCACCTCAACTTGGCCTGAGAGCCACAATAGCCTCTTCTATTTAAAAAAAAAAAAACTAGCAAATTCCTTGCAGAAACTCTGTCCAATTGCTTCCAGAAACTCTCCAAGAACTCCTCAACTTAATCCCACTATTTCCCCCCTTTGGTTCCCACTGTGAGAGCTCAATTTGAGTTCAAAATTTCAGCCTGAACTAGGACATATTTTCCCACACCTCCATAGTCCACCAAAGTTCAATTAACTATGCCAAAACCATCACCAGAGTGAGAGGTGTTGATTCCCCACAAAAGCACCATCCTAAACAGCCTCTAACCTAGCTCTAGATCAACACCTGAAAATGGCATTGATCAAAATCATACCTAGACAATTCACCAGGGCCTAGGAGTTCAACTGGAGGTTCGTTAGACCCAATCAAAGATGCTACAACCATCTGATTGAGGCCTCCTCTCTAAGACAAAGGTATAAAACTCTAACCCTAATTTGAGCCTATNAAGAAAATACCTGGTAGTAAATTGAAAATTTTAAACATGAAGTTCTTAAGTGAAAGTTAGTAATATTATAAACCTTCCTAATATTCAGGATTAAGTTCAACACAAACTAACAAAATACACTAGACAGCACAGTTAACACAATCACTACCACAAAAACAAAATATAACTACTCACAATAACTTAAATACATATGTTGACCTCAATTTTGGTTGAGGTCTAGTTTTTCCTCTTTAGTAGCCTAGGTTCTAGCCATAGGACTTTCTTGTTGACTATTCCTAGAGGACTAGAAAGGAACTCTCACCATTAGAAATTCTAAACTCTTCTTCGCTCAAATTGAAGTTCCATATACTGGTTCTAACCTCTAGCACTTAGCAGGTGAGGCCATTATAGAGGAGCTCAAAGAGAGTTCCCATAGGATTGCTTGGCCTTAAGGTTGACTCTGGGAGTTGTTTTTGAGCTAGTGCATACACTGTCACTCACTTGCACATTACACTTCCACTCACAACCCTAAACCCAAACTTGTTAACTTTGATCCCTTGATCTTTTGGGAGACTCACATAGATGGTCCCCTAGACCCACTAGCCCTAGGCTAGGTTTTAGATAAGACCAGTACGTAGAGGGCCCAAATAGAGATTCCATTGGTCCATAGCTCAAAGAGGGTGGTTGGCACATTAATTTCACCAAAATATCAAACTTAGCCTTTTGCCCCCCCC
>JXCR01097003.1:0-50889 GCA_002079205.1 Phalaenopsis hybrid cultivar | reverse complement strand
TCTTATATATATGTTCGTCTCGAGTAGATGAAGGTTTAGAAACAAACCCCATGCAATTTTGTTGAGTATAGAAGAAGATCTTAGGGTTTTAAGTTGAACGAATTACTGGTTAGGTCACTTGGGAACGATGACGGGGAGACGTCTGTTCGCATGTTTATTCGATGGACGGAGGATATCAAGCCGGACAAACTCTTGGTACCTCAACCGCAGGCCGCATGGCAGCTGATGTGTCTGGCGGCGTCAAATGGTGGAGTGTCGCGTGTAAAGCTCAGAGCGGACGAGGTTGACGCAGTGATTGTGTTGGATAAGTAGAAAATTATGGATTCTTGATTTATTTTAATTCAAAAACTTTGAAAATCATAACTTTGTGTATAAAAATCATAAAAATAAAATAAAAATACCCTCTTGCTCAGTGAATAGAGGAGAATAATGTGGACTAAAAATTAAAATTAATTGTTGACTCTTTGATTTTTTAATTAATTAAATACTCTCTGTAGTATTTCAACTCATTATGGATAAGCATTGCTCACCATAGTTTGAAATTTTGAGGGTTTGTTCCTCGTGATAGAGGCTATGTTCTCTAATTTTTTCAAGGTCAGAGGACATCTCTGTGCTTCTAACCCTAATTTTCAAGCTATGATGGCTATTTCGGCTTAAATTAATTGTATAAATTGAAATATCACTTGAAAAATTATGGAATAAATTTTAATAGGTTTCCTATGGTCAGAGAAGCTTAGGAAAAATATCATGATGGTTTGAATAATTTTGTAAATTTTTGTCTTTAATTAATTTTGTATATATTTTATTAATTTATGTAAATTAAAAATTAATGAAAAATCAACAAAACCAACTCCACATTGTGCACAAAAATAATGTTCTAATGTAAAAATTTAAAATTTATTTGATCAAGTTTAAGCAATATAGTTGATTTTCTAAGAAACATTGTAATTTTGCACAAAAATAATTATATTAAATTAAATACACTTAGAAAAATTATGAAAAGTAATTTTCTGAGTTCCTTGTGATTAGGAGCACTTAGGAAAAATAAAAGTCATTTTTGATAATATACTTGATTTTTGGCCTATATTTTGAATTAAAACTAATTAAAAATAGTTAAAATTTTTAAAAATAAAAATTTTTTTAAAAATGTGTCTAATTGCTTCCTGATCACTTAGGACTCATTAAAACATTTTTTTTTTAATTTTTCCAAGTTAGAAAATAAATTTTTAAATGTCTAAAAGGCTTTTTTTTCTATTTTCTCATTAAAATATATATAATAAATAAATTAAAAATCATAAAAATTTAAAATTTATTTCTTTGAGTTCTTTGGACTCGGAGAGGTTTAATAAAAATATTAAAAAAATAATTTTTGTAAATAAAACATCTTTTCCATTCAAATTAAATCATAAAGATCAATAAATAATTAAATTAATAATTTCATTCAAAAAAATCATGAAATTTTGTCTAAGTATTTCTATGACCTAAGGAAACCTTTAATATTTTTTTCATAAACCAAAAACTTTATTTTGATTGATTAAATAAATTAATTTTGAAAATCCTATTTTTAAAAGTTAAAATTAATAATTATTTAAATTAAAATCTGAAAACCACATTTTTCTCCTCTAATGTTTTAATTACTCTATGGATAGGTGTTGATCTCAGTTTTGGTTGAGGTTTAGTTTTCCCTCTTTAGTAGCCTAGGATCTAGTCATAGGGTTTTCCTGATGACTATTCCAAGAAAACTAGAAAAGGAACTCACACCTTTAGAAACTCTGAACTCTTCTGTGCTCAACTTGAAATTTCATATACTGGTCCTAACCTCTAGCACTTAGTAGGTCGAGCCACTATAGAGGAAGCTCAAGGGGAGTCCCCATAAGACTGCTTGGCCTTAAGGTTGACCCTGGATGTTGGTCTGGAGCTAGTTCACTCACTTACACTCACTATCACCTATATTCACTTGTAACCCTAAACCCAAAATTGTTGACTTTGATCCCTTGATCTTTTAGGAGACTCAAGTAGATGGTCCCCTAGACCCACTAGCCCTAGACTAGGGTTTAGCTAAGACCAGTACATAGAGGACCCAAATGGGGATTTCATTGGCCCATAGCTCATGTAAGGTGGTTGGCACCCCAATTCTACCAAAATATCCAACTTGACCTTTTGCCCCCAAATCTACCCAAATTATCTAAAAGCCCTTGAAACCCTAAATTTGACAAAAATTCCCAAATTCATCCAAAATACCCAAACTTATTCAAAAATCATTTTAGACCATTTGAAACTACCCAAATTGCCCAAAACATCCCAAAAATTCTAAAATTTACCAAAATACCATCGAATTTGCCAAAATTACAAAAAAAAACCCTTCGCAGCCCAAACTTTCCCAAAACATCCAAAATCACTTCAAATTTCTCCAAAACCAATTTGGACTCTTCAATTGAGCCCAATTTCACCATTTTGACCAAAACCCCCAAATTGTCTTTAAAGGCCCAATTTCCCTAAATTCACCTCAAATGTCCATCAATTTGGCCCCAATCCTCCCCAACTTCAATTCTAAACTCAAATTCATCTTTCATATAATCAATCCAAACCAAATCCAAGCCTAATTGACCAATGCTTTGAGCTCAATTTTGATCCAAGTCAAACCCCCAATTTTGACCATATGACTTAACCCCACCAAATTAAACCCCATAGCCTACTCAATTTGCCCCAATTTAAATCCTAAACTCTTCATAACAATCCTACACATCAAATTGGACCTTTAATTGTCCTTGGTCAAGCCTCAATTTCACTCAATTTTAACTCAAGTCCAAAATACCCAAATTGGTTGTCTCCAAATGTCACCTAATTGATTACCCAAACCCCAAAATTGACACCCAATTGATGTTGAGAACTCTTCATGATATTCTTATAGACCATTTTCAACCATCAATTTGGGTTTAGCCCAACCTAAACTCAAGTCTAACCCAGCACCCCCAAATTGACCAAATGATCAAAATCCTCCAAATTGAACCTCTAAACCAATTCAAAATCACTCCAAACCTCTTGTGACAATCATCTACACATTATTAATCAATCAATTAAGCTCAATGTCAAGGCTAGACTAACCCAAACCCCAACTTCTAGCCATTTTGACCAAAAATTGAACCCCTTCCCCAAAATTGACTTAGTCATGCTAAAGTCACCAAATTAAGGTCTTCACAACCACTAAGCACACCCTATTGATCGGGTTAAACCCTCATAAACCACCCAAGTGAGCTATGAACCAAGGGTCCCCTAATTTAAGGGATCTTATCCCATTTTTGGGCCTTAACCAAGAAATCTCCTCCATCATCACTTGCCATTGAGGGTTAACCATAATTAACCCTCCCCCTGGCTCACCTGACTCCTCTGGCCACCACCCCAGCCCTGTCGGTAAGCCTAGTGGCCGGAAAACCCTAAAACTGAGAACCACCCTCCTTAAATCAAAACCCAAAAGAACCCATCCAAGCTGCCCAACTCTGATTAGCCCTTAGCACTTTGAAGCCCTCCACCTCAGCTCCACATTGCACCCAACTTGAAGCCCTGGCAACAACCCTAGGCCATACTATTTGAACCCCTACTCCATGTCCAAAGAATAGGGCAATCAAATTTTCCTGGGGAAACTCTATCAAATTGCTCCCAGAGCTCCTTCAAGACTTAACTCATTACAACCATCCCTTGGCCATTTCCCCCATCACCTGAGCTCAATTTTTAAGCTCAAAATCAGGACAAATTTTGGCCACCCTCAAAACTCCCCAAAAGTCCAAATTGAATTACTCTTGAGCTTCCTCAGAGCAAGAGAAGAAGATCCCCATCAAAATCCCCCTCTTTTGAGCTCTCCAAGCCACTCCTAGACCAAGGCTGCACCCATTTTCATTGAACTTCTACTTGAAGCTTACACCAGAGGAAACCAGCACATCCAGGAGGTTCGTTGGGCTTTAATGAAGCTTCCACAAGCATCTAATTGAGGCCTCCCCTCTCAGACAAAGGTATTGGCCATTAACCCTAATCTTGAGCTCGGTTTTCATCAATTGTGAAGTGAAGTTTGACTCCATAGCATTGTAACCATATGGATGTGTTATCCTCGAGTAGATGAAGGTGTGGGAACAAACCCCATGTGATTTAGTTGAGTATCGAGTGAGATCTTAGGTTTAGAAGTTGGACGGCACACGGGATCTGGCTATCGGGGACGATGACGAAGAGCCATCTGATCGAGCGTGTATTAAACAGATGGAGTCTCCGTGCATGAACAGCGGGACATATGGCTACCGAGTCAGATAGCGACGCCGAACCAAGAGGCAACTCGTGGCGTTTCAGGGAGGACGAGGATGGCGCGGTGCATGACTGGGCTGAATAGAAAATTAGGATTTTCTTGATTTAAATAAATAACAGATCTTTGAAAATTCATAACTTTGCATAAAAAAATCATAAAAATAAAATAAAAATACCCTCTTGCTCAGTGGACAGAGGATAATAATGTGGGCTAAAAATAAAAACTACTTGTCAAGTGTATGATTTTTAATTAATTAAATACCCTCTATGGTATTATAACTCTCCATGGCTAAATATGGTTCACCATAACTTGAAATTTTTAAGGTTTATTCCTCATCACGAAGGGGATGTTCTCTTATTTTTTCAAGGTCAGAGGGCATCTCTATGCTTCTCGCCTAATTTTTAATTGAGGGTGACCATTTTGGCTTCTTTTAATTATATAAATCAAAATATCATTTAGAAAATTATAAGAATAATTTTGGTAGGTTTTTTGTGGTTAAAGAAGTCTAGGAAAAATATCATGATTTCTTGAATTATCTTGTAAATTTCTATATATAGTTAAATGTAAATATCTTGTGTTAATTTATGTAAATTGTATACTTATCAAAAATTGACAAAATCAATCCCAAATTGTTCATAAAAATCATGTTTATCTACTGTAAAAATTTGAAAATTATTTGATTAGGTTTGAGTATTAAATCATAAATAAAAACTTTATTTTGGAAAATTAAATAAATAAATTTTTGAAAATCCTATTTTCTGAATTTAAATAAATAATTAAATTGAATTAAATTTTTGAGAAGCCCCCATATTCTCCTTTAATATTGTAATTTACCTCATGGACATGACACTCTAAATGCTCAAAGTCATTTGGGTTATATTTAATGAGTTATGAGGTGAAGCACCCCAAGGGCAAAATAGTCATTCTAGATTTTGGTGCCTTGATCAAAATTTAAGATTAACTCAAGGGAAAATGGGTAATTTGATCTTAATAAACATGTTTGGATGATTGAAATATAATGGGATTAAAAGGTAGAAACTCACTCACCACCCTTGAACAACATCAACAAAATCAGAATTCTCCTAATTTTCATGACTTGGAAGTCAACTAAGATCAAATGATTCTTAAGCAATGGGCTTAAGATAGAAAAGATGATAATTTACTTTTTTCAAGCCCAAAGTTGAGGATGATGTGATCATTCAATAAGAATATATGTCACTTAAATCAAAATTTTGATAATCACCATTTCATCTATTATGATTGTTAAGGGCTTAGTAATGACCTAGGCTCGACATCTAAACTCAATTGATTGGAGAAGATGATATGATTGGTGATTAACAACTTTAAACACTACAAGCCTAACTTTAATTGTGGTCACAATAATCTTTAAATGGCCTAAACTTGCCAGAGAGGCACCCACTCGCATAACTCTTAAATGAAACATCAATTGATTAATCGAGTTTCATATCCTTGGGATAATTAAATTGTCAAGTTTCACTAAGCAATGGGGTAATCACACTTCGACCTATGATGATTAATGGAACAATATGATAAGTTTAAAATAAACTCGAGATATTCAAGAGATCTTCAAAGTGGTCCAGGGTCATGCCTTGATCACTTTGAAATCTATTGGACTTTCTGAAGGGCAAATTGAACTTGCCATATTTTGTTCTAAATCATCTACTAGGATCTTCTGAGATTCAATAAAATCATAACTTACGGTTTGGTAGTTAAAACTGCATCTACTCCTGCAATTTAAATTCCCTGCAAAATTACATACATGCCTTGCAAGTATTAACCTTTCAGGCGGAGGAACGAGAAGAATCGACAGGTACACTTTTAAATTATTGCATTTACTTTTTTGTACTTCTTGCCTCGAGCTTGCAAGTTAAACAACAATGTCATCCTGTATGAAAACCAAAACTGCTAGGATAGCCACAAAACCAAAACCAAAACCAAAACTAAAATTAAAAAGATTAAAATTCACCACCACAACATTCAAAATATAAGACAACTCAAAATTTAATCACAAACATCACAAAACAACAATTGCAATTAAATTAAGACGTCTTTATTGGATGATCGGGAATCTCTTGGAGGATGTAACATACTGTTGCTAACGAGATTTCTCATGGTCTAAATGAAAGTATGGTGCTCATTGAGTTGAGTTTGGTAAATTCATTTGGACTAAATGAATCTGAAAGAAAATAGTGGTACTAAAATGAGGGAACCGTAGGATACTAACCGTGTCGTTCTAGTCAACTTTAATATGCCCCACAATGTTTAAAGAACCATAATCATAGGAAAGTTTGATTTGACATCATAATCTAACACATTAGAAAACTTAAACTCGTCACGTCAAGGAGCTTGGAGCTAGCATTGTGGCAGCACAACCATCTTCATCAGCAAGAGGATCTACAACAGCATATCTTTCCTTAGAATTAAACAACAAGTCATAGGATTTCAAGGTTGTTTGTTTATGCAACATAAATCTTCAACTCATCTTTAGGCATTTTGTATAGCTCTGCTATACAATATAAGCCCTAACTAATCTTAGGATTCTGAGGTTGTCGTTTGTCATGACCTAAATCCTCACATATTCCAGGCTATTTGTGTGATCGTTTCACATGAATGTAAGCCCTAAACAAATAAAATTGGCAGGATAAAACATTTAAATAATTCCTCCTCTAAACTGAAGCCAAGCCATAGGATAGCTTAGGAAGTCGTCGAGGTTCTCCTTCGGATCTATGACATCCCCCAGTTCTTCCTCCTTTGGATTATACAATAAATGTCCCAAATTTGAGTCATTCCCCTTTCACACCTCTTTGTCCAATCTCGTTGAAAAAGTCCTATCCTTTTGAACTCCTTGAAGATAATATTCCCTGGTTTTTATCGAGAGTTCTCTTGAGTGACTTCGGTCATTTAAGATGTAATTAATTATAGAGGCTTGCCCTTATAGGAAGCTTTTCGGAACCCAGCTTAATATAAACCATATTTAATTCTTTGTATTAAATAGGGGAACTTGTCAGCTTATAAATAAAATAGTTTCCACAGCCCAAATGGATGTCATATATTTCTTATTTTATTTGATCGAGCCTCAACCCCCAAGTCTTGTGTTTATCTTTCTGGATAGACGTATAGCTTGAGGTGTAGTGCTCTTTCATGTGACCTATGAAGGATATGTGATCAGTTTGATTTCATATTTTTCTAAACTTATATTTATATGTAAATTAAATGTCTTTCTGAAGCAGGCGACGGAATTTCAATTCCGGCGGCCGATAGATTCCAACGGGCAACTCCACAAATAAAATAATGCCGACAGCTTCTGGCGACTTCGCTGGGGAATAGCTTTTCCCTCCATTTAAATCAGAAAATATTATCCTCATACATCGATAATTTGTCCACGTCCCCCTTAGATCAAATTACCCTTCTTCCGTTGGCATGCTTTACCCATTTCTGTCTTGGGAAAGTACGATCAACTCTTTTTGACTTCAGGACCATCTGTTCAATCACCCTAGAACAAGAAGGTTCAGGAGGCCATTAAGGACTTTTTAATCTTTATGTGTAGTTGGACCCCCAATAGGTGTGTTGGTGGACTAGTTCCGTCTGAGCACTATACGTTGTAAAGTTGGTCCCACACTGGGTCCTGAACTTCACTTTTTTCCCTTTGGAGTTTGATTTGTTATTTTGCAAATTAAATCAAATTGTGTCATGCTACGACTGCTCTTTAATTTTCCTTATATTAATTAAACATTTCTACTTTCAAACTACTTTTACTAAAATCTTAAAATCTCCATAAATTAAATAGAGATTTACCCGGTCTACAGATCGACCTCTGTTAATTTTTAATGCTCGCACTAAGATTACGAGGTATTGGTCAAATAGCTAACCCAAGAGCTTTCTTTTTTTGAAGCAATTGTAATGGAATTCCCAATGTTCACTTTCTCGTGCAACCTGCCGACTAGCTGTGATGCCCGCAATTTTGCCCCTACCATCAAGTTCAGAGTCAGATTTAAAGATCTCGAGGTCATCCTCGGGAAAGCTCCCTTCGTCGTAATGAAATTTGCCGCTTCAAAGGTTCAGGAATCGTCTATTGAGTTTAACTTGAACTGTCGTCAGGACTTCTGTTCTTACAAGAGGGTCAATACTACTACCACCGCGGCACCTACCAAGCCTGTTGTTCCCGTTTCTGCTAAGGGAAAAGAAGTTATGATCATTGAAGACCCGATTGAAGGATTGGTTGTCCCGCCATTAGTATTTGAAATCGGATCAAGTTCGAGGACTTCATCGTTAACCCGAACCCAAAGGAGAAACCGCAGCTGGAAAGTTTGAAGGACTACTAAAGCCCAGTTTTCTAAGGAATTACCTGTTGATGAAGTTCTTCACCAGGATGAGTCAGGATTATCGGACACCTATCCACTTCTACAAGGGAGTAGGTTCCATCCCTTAATGGATACTAATGGGTACAAAAGTATCCAGAAGATTGTCGCTAATTTACCGTCCCCTCGTGGACATGGTAGGGAGAGGAAGAAGCCTGCTCCTATCACCCGAGTCAGTTCAATTTTTCAGAGACTAGCAGCTAAAGAAGGTTTTTCAGTTGGCGAGTTACTTAAATGAGTAGGGTGTGCAGTATCCCCTCGCATGAAGAAAGAAGTTTTAAGGGACGTCAGATCTACCGGACGATCTCAAAAATCAACTGAAGCTTTGTCTGCTTGCATTCCTGTCTAGTTCTGTTTGGGAAGTAGAGTTGATACATCCATTGTTGCTACCGATTCTACCATCACTAGACCCACAAGACGTCGACCAGTTAAGTCGCGTCTGGGTCCGAGAATTCTACCAATTACCAGTCACAAGGATGTTCTTAAAGTTCCGAAGGAAAGACGAAGAGGTTGTCTGGTACTGTATCTGGTCTTTGCCATGGGAGCATACTTCTCTTTGACATGTCGATGTTTCTGCTGAGACACCCCGTCTCAAGACATCACCGTCAAAGAAAACGGTGTGGGTACCCAAGGTCGGCGTACCGATACAATCCAGTGAGCTCGAATGGCAGGATCATGAAATGAAGCAAGGGTCTGAAGTATCTGACATTGTCACAACAATTTCTAGCGAGATGGATGAGCAAGTAGTGGATGACTAGAAAAGTCCTCCAGATCTCAAGGTGCTACAAGAATCAATAATTGAAGGAAATGTTGAAAAGCTCACAGTCGATATTTCCGAGTTGGCCCGAGATCATGGAGTTTCCATCGATGATGATGAAGAAGATTTTGACTTCAATGATTACCTCGGTGAAGATTTCATGGATATCCATGTCATCGAGACCAGAGCCGCTGCATCTGTGTGCTACGCTCAACCTCTCATCGAAGAGAACGCCATAAATGAGTTGCGTATGCTTGTTTCCCTAAGGGATGAGCAAATCAGCCAAATGAAGAAAAGAATGGAAGAGATGGTCGTTGCTATGACCGCCATGGCCATAGCTCAAGGGCAATCTCAACCCCAACAGTTAGCCTCCCCAAAAGTCAATCAACCGAATATTATACATATCACAAATGAAAGGAGGGAAGTTTCCTCAGCAAATCGAGATGATCAATAAAAGAAGGATTCTCCATCAAGCTCCATGCTAGAAAAAGAATTTAAGCAAATGGTCGAGAAAGTTCAGGAGGCCTTAGCCCAATTTAAGGGTGTTGCATTGATTTTAAAGGGTAGACCCTACCCGGAGGAGTTCGATTTCGTACTCTACCCTAAGGGTTTTGTGTCACCGAACTTTAAGATATTTGACGGGACTGGAAAACCCAGGTAGTATATAGCGCATTTTCAATCTAGTTGTGGTAATACTAAAGGTAATGAAGCCTCGCTCTTCTGAAAGTTCGTCCGTAGCCTGTTAGGGATTGGTTTTGATTGGTATGTTAAATTACCCAACGCATCAGTCAAGACATTCACCGAATTAGAATAATTTTTCGTGAAGAGATTTGCCAAAGTGCAGCATCATGTGTCTATTGGAGATCTCATAGTAGAGAAGCAAAATCCCAACAAGACTTTAGTGGACTAAATTTTGAGGTGGAGAAACCTTAGCATGAAATGTGAACCTGAACTACAAGAACTTCATGCGATTGAGATCTTACTCAAGATCATCCATGGGCCAGTGGCTTTCATGCTCAAGGGACTCACCATTAAATCCTTCAAGAAGCTACTCAGCAAAGCCAGCAATCTTCAAGAAGAACTCAAACATATGGATTCTCATGAGAAGGCTGAGAAGTCCAGGACGACCAAAGTATTTGAAAAAAAAGTCTGGAACAGTGGCAACGGTCGATAAAGAAAAACAACCAATGAAGATACATGCAGAGAATTCTCGTCAGTCGTCATCATTGCATGCTCAACAACAAACACAATAGTATGGCCAGCCTAGCCAACAACCACACCAGGGAGGATCATACTGAAAAGAGAATAAGAAAATGTCCATTTCAGAATGAAGGAAAGTGATGTATTCCTTCAAATATGAAGCCGTGTCCAAAATGTTCAGAAGTCTGATAAAGAAGCCTGAGTTCAAATTACCAGATCCAAAGAATCCCAAAGAGGTTAACAAAAAGGATCAACCTAATTATTGCCCTTATCACTGGATGCTTGGACACACTATAGAGGATTGTTTTGTCTTTAAGGATTGGCTCGAAAAAAACCTTAAGGAAGGAAATATAACGATCCCAAAAGAATATTTAAAAGAAACTGAAAGAGGTTCTATAAATATGATTTCAGCTAAGTCAGTCTCTCTGATTGACCCATTTTCAGATAAAGATTGGTGGAGTACAGTCTGGAGCAAGTCATCCAAGAAAATACTAAACCAAATCTAGAATGCATCAACACAAGCTTCCGTTTAGAGTCTTAAGCCTGCCAAGCCAAAGATGTAGATTCCGCCAGGAAATCTGCTGCCACCAAAGAAGATGAAGAACACTACCACGAAGACTGATGGCACAGGGGGTAGGATAGAGTCTGCCTCTGCTAGATTAGTTGTCTCAGATTCGGGGAAGAAAATCCTCGAACTCCTGACCTTGTATGATTATCTTTTTTTTCCCTTCGGGGTCTTATGAATATAATGATTATGATTTCGACTACGTTTTAACTATTTCTAGTGATAACATAATCGATTATGACCAATCTAACCTCTATCTCGATTCCAAAAACGATCCTCAAATCGTGCTTGAGTCTGATGAACTCGTTAACAAGACCGAAGAAGACATCAATAATACCAATTAGGACAGCGTCGGGAGTGAGGAAACAATCCTCAAGCGCCACGGTGCAGCACTTGTCATCAACTTAAATCTTTCCGATAAAGAAGAAACACAAGAAAATTTGACAATGGTATCTCAAGAAGAAGAAATTACAGAGGTGAACTTAAGGAGCGGGAGAGTATTACTCCCAACAACAACTACGATGGATAAAGGAAAGCAAATAGTAACTCGAGAAGATCTACCTCCACCTCCGCCAGTGGAAGAACCACGTAACCAAGAGAAAATTGGAGGATCATACAAAGTGGATTATAATGTGCTAGCTCATCATAGGAAGTTGTCGACAAAATTAAGCATCTACAACGCTCTAATCCTGTCAAAGGAGATGAGAGAGTCTCTGGTTACAGCTTTGCTTGACTCAGAGATTTGCTTAGCCCAGTTGGCCAGCACATCCTCGGATAAAGTTTGCTCATTGAAAGAACAGTTTGGGATAACTTTCACAGATGAAGACTTGCTGCTCGGTATCGCCGACCATAATCGTCCACTCTATATCTCCGTTAACATTGGCAGATTTGTGTTGTCTAGAGTTTTCGTAGATCTTGGAGCATCCCTCAACTTGATGAGCCTATGAACAGTGGCCTATTTGGATATTGAAGCTCAGGAGCTTACGACAGATAAAATGATGTTAAGAGGATTCAACCAAAAGCGAGAGAGAGCCCTTGGATCAATTACACTGCTTATGAAAGTTGGAGAACTAGTAACAACCACTAAATTTCATATCATCGATGCCAAGACCTCTTTTAATGCTCTACTGGGTCGAACATGGATTCACAAACCTAACATGGTTCCGTCGTCTCTACACCAATGCATTAAGTATTACAAGGAAGGAAAAGAACATTGCATCAAGGGAGATTTACAACCATTTTCAGTTCATGAAGTTGACATTCATGAAGATGTCGCCTACTACGTGCCTCCAAAGAAAAATTTCTTCTCTTGTGAAGTTGTGGCAAACAAAGTGGAAGATTCAGAAGAATCAAAAAGATGAGGTCATTCAGCTCCGCTTCAGCGAGCTTCCACCACTCTTTTGCGACAAGTTGGTGGGAGTTCTTTTAATTTGCCACTCAAGGTCGAGACCGGGGATGTGGACGAGCAAGAACCAATTTAATTATTGAACGGATTAGGCTGATCATCAACATTGATGATGAAGAAGGTTCTAAAGATGAAATAATAATGACAAAACAGAAGAAACCTCAGTACGAGATATCCTTAGAAGATACGGAGAAAATCGAATATGAGACAATGTATGATCGGATAAACCACTATGTGAACACCATGACCCTTGCTCCAATTCGTCCCCAAAAGGTCGAGAGTTTAGAATTCAAGGAATTCTGTAGCGCTAGTTCAAAATCGATCAAGTTTTATCATGTTTATACTTCTACCAGTCTTGAAAATCATGTAAATTTGGATGAGGATCCTAATGAATTAATAGAATTGCCTTTTGGTAATTTTTTACCTTGTGTATAAAAGTTAATTCAGCAAGGGAATTTGCCAAAACAAATGCCAAAAAGGTGAATTACAATTTTTTGAAAAATTATGGAATGTTAAAAGTTGAACTCCCAACTCGAAAGAGGGTCTCAGATTTGGTACAGTCGAACCAGTCAATGATTTAGAATTTTACATGATTGTTACTAGTGAATTGGAAGAGGATTGTCTCGATGTGGAGGATGACTCTACCGATCAGCTGATAGAAAATGCTCCGCAATAATTTAAGGAAGAAATCAAATCAACTATTGATGAATTGAAGGAAATTAACCTCAGGACGGAAGAGCTGCCCCGACCTACATTTATAAGTTCTCAACTCAACGATGAAGAATCTTTAGAGTTGATCAGACTGTTAACAGAATTCAAAGATTTCTTCGCATGGAGTTATAATGAAATGCAAGAATTATCAGTAGAAGTTGCAGTTCATAAATTTGGGGTGGACAAGGATATGACCCCCGTAAAACAAGCTCCAAGAAAAATGCGCCTCAAAATAGAGCAGCAAGTCATTGCCGAGGTGCAGAAATTAATAGACGCTAACTTTATAAGAGAAGATCAATACTCCACATGGTTAGCTAACATTGTGCTGGTTAAGAAGAAAAATGGACAAATTCGTGTATGTGTTGACTTCAGGGATTTGAATAAAGCATGTCCAAATGACGAATTTCCNAAAACAAATGCCAAAAGATAAATTTTAACTTTTTGAAAAATTATGGAATGGTAAAAGTCTAACTCCAAATTCAAAAGTGGGTCTTGAATTTGGTATAGTCAGACCAGCCGATGATTCTGAATTTTGCATGGTTGTTACTGATGAGTCAGAAGAGGATTTCCTTGATATAGAGGATGACTCTACTGATCAACCAATAGAAGATGCTCCCCTAGAATTTGAAGAGGAAATTAAATCTACCGATGATGAATTGAAAGAGATTAACCTCGGGACTGAAGAACGACCCGACCTACATTTATAAGTTCTATACTCAATGATGAAGAATCTAATAAATTTATTAAACTATTAACAGAATTCAAAGATTACTTAGCGTGGAGCAACGATGAAATGCCAGGACTGTCAGCAGAGATTGTGGTCCATAAACTCTGGGTGGACAAGAATATAACCCCAGTAAAACAAGCTCCCAGGAGAATGCGACTCGAAATGGAGAAACAAGTCATCGCCGAGGAGAAGAAACTAATAGATGCCAACTTTGTAAAAGAAGAG
This sequence comes from Phalaenopsis hybrid cultivar, assembly GCA_002079205.1. Lineage (NCBI taxonomy): Eukaryota > Viridiplantae > Streptophyta > Magnoliopsida > Asparagales > Orchidaceae > Phalaenopsis > Phalaenopsis hybrid cultivar. The sequence goes on along the minus strand of JXCR01097003.1, from coordinate 36,629 downwards.
CAGTACCCCATAAGATTGGCTAATATGTTACTTGTTAAGAAGAAAATGGACAGATCTGTGTTTGTGTTGACTTCAGAGATTTGAAAAAGAACTTGTTAAGAAGAAAAATGGGCAGATCCGTGTTTGTGTCGACTTCAGAGATTTGAACAAGGCATGGACGAGTTTCCACTACCTATACCAGAGATGATGGTGGATATCGCTTCAACACATGAGATTTTTAAGAAAAATGGACAGATCCGCGTTTTTGTCGACTTCAGAGATTTGAACAAGGCATGTCCAAAACATATGGGCAGATCCCCGTTTGTGTCGACTTCAGAGATTTGAACAAGCCATGTCCAAAAGACGAGTTTACCCATACCAGAGATGATGGTGGATATCGCTTCAACACATGAAATTTTCTCCTTCATGGACGAATCGTCGTGATACAACCAAATCAAGATGACTCCCGAGCATGTAGCACTTACAGCCTTCAGAACACCGATTGGAATTATCTGCTACACAGTGATGTCGTTTGGCCTAAAGAACGCCAGAGCAACATATCGGCGTGCAGTAACAAAGATTTTTTACGACCTCATTCACAACCAAGTAGAATGCTATGTGGATTTATTTGTCATAAAAAGTAAATGAAAATTATACCCTTTGTACGATTTGAGGATCGTGTTTGAACGGTTACGATGATATGATCTTAAAATGAATCCCTTATAGTGCGCCTTTGGTGTTATCTTTGAGAAATTTTAGGGATTCGTTGTCCATCATCAAGGTATTCAGATCGACTCGGATAAAATTAAAGCTATCTTGGAAATGCCTCCTCCTAAAAATTTAAAACAGTTACGTTCCTTCCAGGGGATATTGGCATATGTGAGATGTTTTATTTATATTCCCTCAGGTAGGTGTCAGCCTTTCTCGAAATTAATTAAAAAGGATGCCAAATTTATTTGGGAAGAGAAATGTCAGCGGGCCTTTGAGAACATTAAACAATATTTAATGACACCTCTTGTCTTGGCAGGCCCTATCCCAGGGAAAGCTCTGATACTTTATACCGCAGCCTTAGAGGACTCTCTTAGAGCCCTCTTAACCCAAGTCAATAATGAGGGTAAAGAAAATGCACTCTACTACTTGAGTCGTCGCCTAATACTGACGGAGATAAGGTATCCACCTATTGAGAAGCATTGTCTGACGTTAATTTTCACCGCCCAAAAGCTTATACAATACGTGCTTTCTCATAAGATTACCCTAAACTTGAAAGTTAATCCATTGCAATATCTGATGACCAAACCAACACTCTCCGAACGTTTAGCAAGATGGTCAATGATCTTATTGCAATTTTATATATCTTTTGTTCCCCTCCGTGCTATCAAGGGACAAATACTAACACACTTTCTTACTGCTGACCCACTGCCAGCTGAATCTTCTCTCAACGTCGAGTTACCAGACGAGCAAATACTACAAATGGAATTCTCTAGTGTTCAATACGGGGAAATGCGCTTCATCAGCCATAAAAGATAAAGGATCAGGCACAGTTATAACAGGCAAAGCAGGGATTGGTTTGATCTTTATTACGCTAGATAAGAGTATGTTGAGGTTCTCATACCATCTGATAGACTCGTGCACTAACAATGAAGCAGAATATGAAGCTTTAATCGCTGGGTTTGAAGTGGCAATATCGATGGAAATAACAAATATTGTCATCTATGGCGACTCCCAACTCGTCATCCAATAAGTCGCTGGACAATATAGAATTCTAAAACTAAGATTAGAAGAATACCATCAGTACACGATGAAGCTCCTAGAGTAGATTCTTTATGTGACTTTTTACTGGATTCTTAGGGGTGATAATGCCCATGCCGACACTCTAGCAAAACTTTCTAAGGAAATGGCATGTCCCCGGATGATTCCATTGAAGTCACAGTGCAAGGAAGACGAGTTTTGTCTCAGATTGACTTCGAAACTCTACACATGCTTGGAAAAGAAGAAACAATAAATACAGTTGCAGACATCAACGACGATTGGTGCAAGACATTAACAAAATATTTGCATACTCAAAAGCTGCCACAAGACAAGTCTGAGGCGCACCACATCACAAGAAGCGCCATGTCTTACACCGTGATGGGAAATGTTCTCTACAGAAGATCATTCGACCAGATGTGGCCACGATGCCTAAGTAAAGCTGAAGCCCGAAATATTGTCAAAGAGGTACATGCCGGAATGTGTGGCGCTCACCAGTCAGGGCCAAAAATGAAAATGTAGATGAAGAGACTGAGATATTATTGGCCAACACTGATGTCCGACTCCATGGATACAATAAAAAAATCTCACCAGTGCCAAGTACATGTGGTTTTCCTACACCAAACTTCGAATGTGCTACTCCCAACTATTGCTTCGTGGCCATTCGAGTGTTAGGGCATGGACATAATAGGTTCATAGACCCTCCATCTTCTAAAGGACACAAGTTTATTCTTACCGCTACAGACTACTTCTCCAAATGGGCAGAGGCAGTACCGTTACGAGAGGTTATGACACAGCACGCCCTTCAGTTCTTCAAAAGCCAAATCGTCTACCATTTTTTAGTACCACAGAGAATAATTTCCGACAATGGGATAACTTTTAAAATCATAAAAATCAACAACTTTGTCAAAAGACATGGGATAGATTGGAGATACTCTACAATTTATTATCTCAGAGCAAACGGATTGGCTAAGGCCTTCACCAAGATGCTGGTACAGATTTAGAAGAAAACATTGGATGAAAATAAAATGGATTGGCACAACAAATTGCTAGAAGCTTTATGGGCCTACCAAATGAAGTTCAGGACTCCAACTCAGTGTACACCCTACATGCTCGTGTACGGATCCAAGGTCGTGCTACCCTTAGAAACTCAGATGCCGTCTCTCAGAGTCACTGTCGCTAACCAACTCACAATAGAAGAAAGTGCAAAGCTTATGCTCGAGGAACTAGAGAGTCTGGAAGAAAAGCAACATGAAGTACATCAACATCTGGAACTTTACTAGGCAAAGATTGTACAAGCTCATGAAAAATTGGTCCACCCAAGGACATTTAAAGTTGGTGATCTTGTCCTCATGCTCAAAAAGCCTCTTCTTGCACGCCGCAAGATAGTTGGAAAATTCGAGCGAACTTGGGAGGGACCATTTGTCATTGAAAAGGTCTACGCAGGAGGAGCCTACAAGTTAGTGGACTTCTGGGGTGAAAGACCCATGCTACCACTCAACGGATGATACCTGAAGACATACTACGCAACCTGACATTGCCTACCTTCACTTGATTTGAAAATTTAAAATTTTGATTGTTTTGGGGTTATTTATGTGGCCAAAAGTCTTGATCAGGTCCAAAATTTTTATAACAAAATTAACATGAACATAATAAATTTTTTTTTTGAAAATTATACACTTCAATCTCCTCTTTTCAAACTTAGTGTGCTACTAAATTAAAAAAAAATCATGCATAAATAAACGATCTCTTCACAAAAATAAATAAAAATTTCCTTTAATAAATAATTTGTTTTATTCTTGTTCATGCTATGTTTTAGCCCATTGACATTTTTCCTATCGTCTGCAGAGAAATGTTGGGACAGAGGCTGATCTTTGCCTTTAAAGATGGCTGGAATCTCACATTAATTCAACATGAATTTAACTAAGTCGGCATGGATTATGAAGGGCCTTTAATGAATTTCTTCAGTCGACGAGAAAAGGAAGGGCTGCCCTCAGTACTAAGGGTGGCCACCAAAGATAGTGCATCACTAAAAGGAAAGAGTGTGATGGTACAACAGGACCCAATGGAGGGGCAAAGTTGTTTACCATCCATGGTAGCTACGCCGAATGAGGGCCTAGTCGCTTTTGATAATGAAAGGATACCATTTGCTCCACTGTGAATAATACAACAAAGAAATGCCAGCCAACAAAAATAGAGATCTTTCTTACAAGAAGAGGAGACATCAAAAAGAGGCAGAAATCCTTCTCACTCCTATTCCTGAGGGACACATTTATGATCCAGGCATGAAAGAGACTTCCTCCAGCCAACCCACTATTGATGAGGAGTCCGAGTTTGTTACAATGCCAAAGATGCTACCAGTTTTAGATGTTCTGTGTACGGGTTTCCCAACCTGCAATGTTGAATACCTGCACGAGCGTCAGCTACAAATGCATTCATGGAGTGCCCGGACTTAGAGAAATATGCATCTATTGATGGATCTCAGACCCTTGATTACCTGATAGAGACAGAGCCATACGTCCCAAAGGATGCAGAACCGTATGTTCTGCGGGGTACAAAGCCAAACGTCTTGTCAGACGTAGAATAAAACATTCCATTAGAGTCAAAGATAGCACCAGCTTAGGTTCCTGCTGATGTTCAAATGAGGGAATACCCGCGATAACTGCCGACTCCAAGTACGGTGGAATATTATAAAATGAGCAAAGTAAATAAAAGAGACTTCGAGTTGTATGGAAAAGTACAGGAAAAATTCATCAACATACTGAAGGGATTAGAACTGTATACCAGAGTCTTCTCAGAGACTGACGAACAGAGTATTCTTGACTGCATTTTTGACCTAAGGGACAGAGGTCGAGTAGATTTACTTATGGAAAGGACCTATTCTAAGCCGAGGAAATGGATGGAGGAAAATGGAAGATTACTATCCAGTGTGGCTGCTGCTACAACTTCACAAATGATAAACAGTGGAATCTGCTTGGGATCCTCAGACACGATTAAGTAGATCCACTATCGCCAACAATAAAGTGGATGGTCAAAAGAATGGTCAAATGGAGTATTCTACCCACTACCTGCATTCCATAAAATTGTATTCTCAACATCTAAGATGAGGGTGATTGCATTCCTCCACGTATAGACCACCATGACTTAGTGAGACCTTTTTGTACGGTCTCATTCATGTGTAAAAGCACATCTTATTTCGGAAAGAAATTGACATCATTGGCCCTAGTGAGTTCAAAGGATCTGTGGAGATTTCCCTACCAGTTGGTTCAGTGCTTGTTCTCAAAGGCAACGGTGCAGATATTGCTAAGAATTGCATTCTAGGAGTGCGACACCGCAGGGTGTCCGTAACCTTCCGACGGACGGACAACAACAAGATGGCACATGAATTTCAGCCAGATCCAGAACTGGAGGAATTACTACCTTACGAGCTATGAAAGGGTTGCACCTCTGAGCACATGCGAAGGGAATTCTTGTCCTGAAGTGTGGCTTTGAAGGTCAGCTCAATCAGGAGCTCTTCACAGCAGGAACATACAATCAGAGGGTTCCTTTCTACTTCACTACATTACAACAATGTGATATGTACCAGAGATGCTCAACCTATAATGTGTACTTGGCATGAGATAGTTTGGATGTACTTTGATGCATTTCACATAGTGTACTTTTTGAGGCGTTGGCCTACACTTGATCTATAACATTTTGTTGGAATAGATTAATGATGTTTCGCTCAGAAATGTGTCTTTTTGTCAATTGCCTTTTTTACGATGCATGGAAGCCACGAACCTCACGTTGGTTCAAAAATTACAATGAAAAAAGAACAAAACAATAAAAAAAAATTTAACAATAATATAATTTAAACAAAAAACAACCAATAAACAAAGAACAAAACAACACTCTTTTAAAAAAAAATTTAACCAACTAATATCAAATTTTGAAAACATATTTTAAAAAAATAAGATATGATAAAAACAAAAAGAAAAGAAAATAAATCAGTTGAGTGGATTCTCTCGATTTCAAGGTCTCTTACTCTTCACTTGCGCAACACAACTATCCTTGTCTGCATTAACTTTTCACATCCCCACGGAGTTGCACATTCTAAACAAAGCCCCACAAAATTCTACATATCCTCCTAAGAAAATGTCAGCCTTTTTACATGACACATATCTTTGGGTTTAATACTATCAATTCTCATTTCTGAATCAGTCCCTAATTTCTAATTCACTACTCTTGAGGTCGGCTCTTACCTTCTGACGCTCTCTTTTGAGATTGATCTTTACATTTCAATTCTCATTTTTGAATCAGTCCCTAATTTCTGATTCACCATTTGAGGTCGGTCCTTACCTTTTGACGCTCTCTTCCGAGATTGATCCTTATCTTTTAATTCTCATTTTTTAATCAGCCCCTAATTTCTGATTCACCATTTTGAGTTTTGTCCTTACCTTCCGACACTCTCTTGAGAGATTGATCCTTACCTTTAAATTCTCATTTTTGAATCAGTCCCTAATTTTTGATTCACCCTTTTGAGGTTAGTCCTTACCTTCTGACGCTCTCTTCTGAGATTGATCCCTACCATTAAATTCTCATTTTCGAACCAGTCCCTAATTTCTGATTCACCCTTTTGAGGTCGGTCCTTAACTTCTGATGCTCTTTTCTGAGATTGATACTTACCTTTCAATTCTCATTTTTGAATCAATCCCTAATTTATGATTCACCCTTTTAAGGTCGCTCCTTACCTTCCAACGCTCTCTTGTGAGATTGATCCTTACATTTCAATTCTCATTTTTGAATCAGTCCCTAAATTCTGATTCACCCTTTTGATGCTCTCTTTTGAGATTGATCCTTACCTCTCAATTTTTTTTTTTAAACCAGTCCTCAACCATTGATTCATCCTTTTGAGGTCAGTCCTTACCTTCCGATGCTCTCTTTTGAGATTGATCCTTACCTTTCAATTCTCATTTTCTAATCAGTCCTTAAGTTCTGATTCACCCTTTTGAGATTGGTCCTTACCTTCTGACGCTCTCTTGTGAGATTGATCCTTACCATTGAATTCTCATTTTCAAATCAGTCCCTAATTTCCGATTCACCCTTTTGAGGTCGATTTTTACCTTCCAATGCTCTCTTCTGAGATTGATCCTTACCTTTGAATTCTCATTTTTGAATTAGTACTTAATTCCTGATTCACTCTTTTGAGGTCGATCCCTACCTTTCGACGCTCTCTCTTATGATTGATCCTTAACTTTCAATCCTTACTATGGAATCAATCCCAAACTTTTGATTCCTCTCTTTTCATGATCGGTCCTTAACTTCCGACTCTCTTCTAAAATTAGTACCTGAATTTCAAATCCCATACCGAGGTCAGCACTTACACACTGACTCCCATCTTCTACAAATTATTGAAATCTAATAACTCAAAACCCACACTCCAATCCCCAACGAGAGTCCCTACTTCTTGACTTTGATCAAATATTCACTTACTATATTCCTCTATGGAAGCAAATAGCACACACAAACCCACACCCCTTCCATGTCTCTTGACTTAGGAGCTTGTATTGGTTTGGTTGATCTCGTCGGTCAATGCCAATATGCGCGGCGTGCTTGCCCAGCACCCCACACCTACTACTGGTCCATTTGTTGACCTCACCTTTGATAGAGGTCTAGTTTTTCTTTTTTAGTAGCATACAATCAAGCCATAAGACTTTTCTATTGGCTATTCCTAGAAAACTTAAAAAAGAACCCTCACCATTAGAAATTCTAAACTCCTCTTTACTCAACTTGAAGTTCTACATATTGGTCCTAGCCTCTAGAACTTATTAGGTGGGGTCACTATGGGGAGCTCAAGAAGAGTTCCCATAGGACTGTTGGACCTTAGGGTTGGCCCTAGGTGTTGGTCTAGAGTCTCTCACAAATGCAAACCCAAAATTTTCTTGACTTTGATCCCTTAATCTTTTGGGATACTCATGTAGATGGTCCCCTAAACCCACTGGCCCTAGGCTAGGGTCTAGCTAAGAGCAGTACATAGAGGACCCAAATGGGATTTCCATTGGTCTATGGCTTATTTTTTGTGGTTGGCACCCCAACTCTACCAAAATGCCCAACTTAGCCTTCTGCCCCTAAACGCCCAAATTACCTAGATGCCCTTGGGACCCTAAAATTGGCCAAAATTCCCAAATTTACCCAAAATACACAAATTTATTCAAAAAGCATTCAAACCTTTTGAAAACGCCCAAATTACCTAACATCACCAAAAATTATCAAATTGCCAAAATGCCCCTCCTTAGCCCAAAATTCCAAAATTTCCAAAAAATCCCAAAAATTCTCAAAATACTCCAAATATTCCCAATTTCACTTTTCTTAACTTCCACATAGTTCAATTTGGCCAATTTGACCTTCTTTGACAAAAACCCCCAAATTACCCTTAAGGGGCAAAATCTCACCAAATCCACTTCAAATGTCCATCAAATTGGTCCCAATTTCCCCCAATTTCAATTTTAAACTCAAATTCACCTTTAATATGACCAATATAAATCAAATCTGTGCTTAATTGGCCCATTATTTGAGCTCAATTTTGATCTAAATTAAAACACCCAATTTTGGTCCTATGACTTGGTTACACCTAATTGAACCCCATGACTTTCACCATTGGTCGCAATTTTGACCCTAAACTCTTCATAGCATTCCCATACATCAAAATTGACCTTTAATTAGCCTTGGTGAAGCCTCAATTTCATTTAATTTTGACTTAAGTCCAAAAGCCCCAAATTTTGCCCAAAATTAGCTGTGCCTCCAAATTTCACAGAATTGATTACCTTAACCCCAAAATTGGCACCCAATTTATGTTGAAAACTCTTTATGATATTCATATTGACAATCTTCAACCATTAATATGGACTTAGTCCAAGGCTAGCCCAATGTAGACCCAAGTTTAGCCCAACATGCCAAGAATGACCAAATCTCGAAATTCTGTCAAATTGGCCCTCCAATTGAACTCAAAATCACTTCAACCCTTCACCAAAAATGTTCATTACAATCATCTACATCAAATTCATCAATCAATTGGGTCAATGGAGATGTATAGCCCAGACCAAACCCAAGTTTTAGTCATTTGAACCCACATTAAACCCATGCACTAAAATTAGCTAACCACCCCAAAGTCACCAAATTAATGACTCCACAGCCATTAGTTGGCCCTTAGTGACCAAGCTAAACCCTATAAAACCACCTAAGCTAAACCATGGATCAAAGATCCCCTAAATCAAGGGATTTTGATTCCATATTTGCTTAAGCCTTGGATTTTTTTTTCCAAAGTTAAACCTCAACTCATTTAATTGCTTTGACATATTCTGCTGGCTCACCTGACCACCTAGCCACCTCCCCTGCTCTGGGCTGCCAGCCTAATGACCAAAAAATACGAAAACTGTGAGCCACCCCATGGAATCAAACCCATTTCAAACTTAGAGGCCACCTCATCCAAATCAAATGTTAGAGCCTCTCTGCCCTCCACCTAAGCATCACATTGGCACCCAATTTTGACTTAAGTCCAAAAGCCACCATTAAACTAATTTTTATAAAAACTCCCCTCCACGATCATGGAGGTAGAGTTGAGATTTTCTTTGAGAGAGCCCTCCAAATTGCTCATAGAGAATCTTTGAGACCTCCTCAGTTGGAAGGTTTGCTACGACCAAAGAACCCTTTGGAAAATATTTGATGGGTTAAGTCATTAAGAATGTAATTAAAATAAAAACTTCATTTCGAGCTTATTTTTATTATTTAAATAATTAAAAAAATTGATAAAAATCACAAAAATAATAAAATGATGGAAATGTTCTAAATTTTTTTCTAAGCATTTAGGAACAATTGGAATATTTTTCCTGACTTTCCAAATGAAGATATTGAATTTAAAGCTTAAAATAATTTTTAAAGGCTAAAAATGGATTTTCACTAAAATAATTATTAAAATTCAAATAAAAATTAGAAAAATGTTAAATTTTGTTACTGTGTGTCCCTTAACGTCAGAGAGATTTAATAAAAATATAAAACTTAATTTTCTGCACTTAAATTTTTTTATAATTAATAAATACTCTTGAACTTAAAATAATTCTTAAAATTCAAATTTCATTTTGATAAATCATGAAATTTGGTGTCAATGATTCTCTAGTCTAAGTCTACCTCAAGTAAAAATTTCAATGGATTACGTTTTTTCTTGTTTAAGTTATGGAATTTTCTTTGAAAAATCATATTTTCTCCTCTTATGTCTTAATTTACCCTTGAGTGAGGTGGGATAAAAATTCCAAAGTCATTTGGATTAAATTTAATAAATTATGAAGTATTAGAGCCTTAGGGTCAAAAGTGTAATTTTAGAAGTTTAGCTTTAATTAACATTAAGGCTTAATTCAAAGAGGGAAAAGGGTAACCTCTGATTTTAACTAATTCATTTGGATGATTGAAACCAAAAGGGGGATTAATTTGTAGAAAGCAATCTCACTTTTGTTAATTAAAAGATAAATTTTGTATGTTCCTTAAATTATTAAAATTCAGAAATTAGTCAAATAAATGATCCTAAACTCAGGGGTATAGTTTTGGGTGTTAATAACTCACCAATTTAACACATATTTCATATTCAATTGTCTTTTAAAAATGAATCATCATCACTTAAAATTTTAATCTTTTTAAAAAATAACTAAAACAACCACCAAAACCTTTTGGGATTAGTAGTGACCTAAGCTAAATCAAATTTGGTTAAATATAGAGTAAAAAAGTGAACATAATTAAAATTGAACATATTTATAACACTACAAGCCCAAATTAAAGTTGGCTAAATCTTTTTGATAGCACAAACTTGCCTCTTTAAGGGTTTTCACTCACATAATTTACAAATGATAATTACGTTACTCCTCGGGATAATTGAAAAATCAATGTTCACTGAGCATTAAAGATATTTGTAGGATGTATTATTAAGCAACATAATAAGTTTAAATGAGCTCGACACTTTTCTCCAAGCGGTGAGAGGGAAGCATGAACCTGCTTCTTCCTCTAGAGCTGTTGGATACCTCAAAGATCTACTAAATTTAATATGTTTTGCTTAGCAAGAATCATCCTTAATCAAACTAATAGGGATCCACCAAGATATGACCTAGGAACCTTACTTTTTCCGCTTTACATAAAATGTTCTAACATGCAGTTTGAGTTTCAGGTGGTGGAACGAGAAGACTCGCTAGGTACGCTTTTATAGTTTATAGTGGCGTCTTTCTTGTACTTTCATACCGTACCTTTTATTCTTACATAAACTTGCATACTAAATAATGATGTCTCCATGCATGAAAATTAAAACTGTCAAGATAGCCACAAAACCAAAACCCAAAACCAAAACTAAAATCCATCAAGATAAAAATAACCTCCACAATATTCAAAATATAAGATAACTCAAAATTTAATGTACAACTAAATTAAGACATCTCTATCGGATGATCGGGAATCCCTCGGAGGAGGTAACCTACGATTGCTAACAAGGCTTCCCGTAGTCTAAATGAAATTATGGAACTCAATAAGTTGAGTTTAGTAAATTCATTTGGACTAAGTGAATCTAATAGAAAATAGTAGTGCCACAACGAGGGAACCGTAGGATCTTAACCGGTGTCACTCTAATTAAATTTAAAATCCCCCATAAAATTTAAAGAACTTCAACCATAGGGCCACCTGATTTGACACGATAACTTCAAATCCTAGAAAACTTAAATTCATCGCGACAAACCATAGGGCTACCTGATTTGATATTATAACTTGACACACTAGATAACTCAAACTCGTCGCGGGAGCTTGGAGCTAGCATGGTGGGCAGCACGACCATCTTCAACAGCAAAACCTATCTTCCCCAACTAAACCATTCCTTTCGTAGAATTAAACAACCAAGCCATAGGATTTCGAGGTTGTCTGCTTATGCAACATAAATCCCCACCACATCTTTAGGTTTTCATACAACTCTGTTGTACAATATAAGCGCTAACTCGTCTTAGGATTCTGAGGTTGTTGTTCACCACGAACTAAATCCTCACATCTTCCAAGCTATTTGTGTGATTGTTTCATTTGAATGTATGTCTTAATAAAATTTGCAGGATGAAACACTTAAATATTTCTCCTCAAAACTGAAGCCAAACCATTGGATAGACCGGGAAGTCACCGAGGTTCTTCTCCTGATCAATGACATCCCTTAGATCTTCCTCCTTTGGATTCCAAAAAAAAATGTTCCAAACTTGAGCCAATCGCATTTCACACCTCTCTGTTCGATCTTGTTGAACAATCCTATCCTTTTGAAATCATTGAAGATAATATTTCTTGATTTTTATCAAAATTTTTCTTACGTGGATTTGGTCATTTAGAATGTAATTAACTATAGGGGCTTGCCCTTATAGGAAACTTCTCTGAACCCATCTTAATATAAACCCTATTTAATTCTTCATATTAAATAGGAGAAATTGTTGGCAAATAAAATGGTTTCGTAGAACAAATGGATGCCATACATTTCTAAGTTTATTTGAGCGAGCCTCATCCTCAAGTCTTGTGTTTATCATTCAAGAATGATGTAAGGTTGGAGGTACAACACTCTTTCATTTAAACTATGAAAAATGTGGGGTCAGTTTGATTTCATATTTTTCTAGACATTAAAATATCCTTCTGAAGCTGGCAACGTGATTTCGATTCCGGTGACCGACTACTTCTTACAGAAAACTCCCCCAAACCAAAAATAGTGCCTACAGCATCTGGTGACTCCGCTTGGGAGAAGTTTCTCTTTCCATTTAAATCAAGAAAGTATTATCTTCATATATCGATAATGTGTCCATATCCCTCTTGGACAAAATTACCCTTCTTCCGTTGATATACTTTATCCATTTCTGTCTTGGGCAAGTACAACTAGCTCTTTTGACTTCAGGACTGTCTGTTCGATCAGCTTTGAACAAAGGGGTTCAGGAGGCCATTAAGGACACTTTAAATCTTCATGTGGGGTCAGGACCCCAATAGGTGTGTCGATGGACTAGTTCCACCTGGGCATTGTGTGTTGCTAAATGGATCCCGCACTAGGTTCTAAGCACTTCATATCTCCCTTTAAAGTCTAATTTTCTATTTTGCAAATTAAATCAAATTGTGTTGTGTTGCGAATGCCTTAAAATTTATTAAATTTCTCTACTTTTAAATTATCTTTTTAATTAAATTTTTTAAAATCCCCACAAACTAAAATTTACCCGGTCTACAGACCAACCTCTGTAAATTTTTAGTGCTCGCACTAAAGGTTACAAGGTTTTGACCATATAATTAATCCCAAAACTTTATGTTTTATAGCTACTGTAATGGCCTACCCAATGCTGACCTTTTTCTGCAATTTGTCGACAAGCCATGAAGCCCGCAACGTTGTTCCCACCATTAAGTTTGGAGTCAGATTTGAAGACCTCGAGGTTATCATCGGGAAGGCTCCGTTCGTCATGATGAAAGTCACCGCTCCAAAAGTTTAGGATCCCTCTGCTGAGTTCAATTTGAATTGTCTTCAAGACTTCCTTTCTTAAAAGAAGGCCAAGAATACTGCCATCGTGGCACCTTCCAAGCCTACTTTCCCCGCTGCTGCTAAAGGGAAAGAAGTAATAATCATTGAAGATTCGACTGTGGAATTAGTTGTCCCACCACCAGTATTCAAAATCGCATCAAGTTCAAAGACTGCACCACTAACTCAAACCCAAAAGAGAAACCGTAACATAAGAGTTCGAAGGGATACTAAAGCCTAGACTCATGAGGAAATACCTTTTGAGGAAGATCCTCACCATGATGAGTTAGAATTACCAAAAGTGTATCCACTTCCACGGCGATGTAGATTCCATCCTTTGATGGATACCAACAGGTATGAAAATATCCAGAAAATCATTGTTACATTGCCGTCACTTCTTGGACACAGTGTGGAGAGAAAGAAACATACTCCTATCATCCAGTCAGTTCAGATTTTTCAGAGTCTAGCCGCCAAAGAAGGTTTTTCAATGAGTGAACTACTTAAACAAGTGGGACATGCAATATCCCCTCGCACAAAGAAATAAATTTTAAAGGATGTCGGATCCGCTAAATGATCTCAAAAGTTAACTAAGGCCTTGCCTACTCATATTCCTGTTTGGTTTGGCTTGGGGAGTAGAGTTGATACCACCATAGTCACTACCGAGTCTGCCATCTCCAGGACTTCAGGTTGTCGACCAGTTAAGTCAAGACTGGGTCCAAGAATTCTATAGAGCACACACCACAAAGAAATTCCTAAAATTTTAAAGGAAAAGATGAAGAAATTACCCAGTACCGTAACTAGTCTATACCATGGGGAGCATACTTCTCCTCGACATCCCGATGTTTCTGATAGGACACCCTGTCATAAGACATCACTAAAAAAGAAAAAGGTATGGATACCCAAGGTCGCTGTACCAATACAGTCCAGTAAGGCAACGGGGCAAGATCATTGAATGAAGTCTGGGTCCAAAGTATCTGACATCATCGTAGCAATTGCCAGTGAAATGGAAGAACGAGAGGAGGAGGTCCAGTAAGGTCCTCCAGATCTTAGAATAATCAAAGAATCAGTGATCAAAGAAAAAGTAGAAAAACTTAGGGCTGAGAATTCCGAGTTAGCTCGGGAACATGGAGTTTCCATCGACAACAATGATGAAGATTTTGACTATAATTACTACCTTGAAGAAGATTTCATGGATGTCTATGTCATTGAAACCAGAGCCACTACATCTACACGTGAGGCTCAACCTCTCGTCTAAGAGAACACCGTAGATGAGTTGCGCAGGGCTATCCTCATAAGGGATGAACATGTTAGTCAATTGGAGGAAAAGATAGGAGAGATGGCCGCAGCTATGACCGTCATGGCCACCATTCAAGGGCAATCACAACCACCTCAACTAGCATCTCCAGATATCAACCAAACAGAGATAATACACATTACAGATGAAAGAAGGGAAGTTGCCTCGACAAATAGAGATGATTCAGAAAAATGGTCCAGCAAGTTCGGGAGCCTTTACCCAATCTAAGGGTGGTGCATTGATTTTAAAGGGTAGACCCTATCTGGAAGAATTTGATGTCGTACCCTTCACTAAAGGTTTTGTTGCCCAAAACTTTAAGATATTCGACGGGACTAGAAATCCTAGACAGCATATAACATATTTCAGAGCTAGTTGTAGCAACACAAGGAATTGCGAAGCTTTACTCTTCCAATAGCTCGTCAGAAGATTGTTAGGGATCACTTTCGATTGGTATGCTAATTTACCCAACGGACCAATTAAGACATTTGCCGAGTTTGAACAACTATTTGTGAAAAGATTTGTCGGAGAGCAACACCATGTCTCTATAGGAGAGCTCATGATGGAAATGCAAAAGGCCAACGAGAATTTGGTGGATTACATTTTGAGGTGGAGAAACCTTAGCATGAAGTGTGAACCTTAGCTACAGGAACATCATGCAATTGAGATCTTATTCAAAAGCATTCATGGGATAGTAGCTTTCATGCTGAAGGGGATGGGGCTCACCATCAAATCCTTTGAGAAGCTACTAAGTAAAGCTAGCAGTCTTTAAGAGGAAATCAAACATATGGATTCACACGAGAAGTCCAAGGCAACTAGAGTGTTTCAAAAGAAATTAGGAACAGTAGCAACTGTCGATAAAGGAAAACAACCAATGAAGATATATGCAGAAAATCCTAGTCAATCTTCATTACAGCAGACTCAAAAACAGAATAGCCAGTCCAACCAGCACCACCTCAAAGAGGGTCATCTCAGAATAAGAGAATATCTTTGCCAGAATGATAGAAAATGGTGTATTATTTCAAAGATGAAGTCGTATACAAAATGTTCAGAAGTCCGATGAAGAAGCCTGAGGTCAGACTATCAGAGCCAAAGAAGCCCGAGAAAGTTAATAAGAAAGATCAACCAAATTATTGCCCGTATCACTGATTCCTCAAACACAATATAGATAAATTGTTTCATCTTTAAGTATTGGCTCAAAAAGAATCTTAAAGAATGGAATATAATGATTCCGAAAGAATATTTAAGAGAGCCTAAAAAAGGTTCTATAAATATGATTACAACCGAACCAATCTCTCCGATTAATCCATATACTGGAGAAGATGGATGGAGTACGACTTAGGACAAACTCAAGAGGGTCCTAAATCAAATCCAGACTTCATGGAGACAATCTTCCACATACACAGGAAAAGATGGATGGAGTGCGGTTTGGAGCAAATCATCTAAGGAAATTTTGAACCGAATCCAGAATGCGTCAACAAACTTTCATTCAAAGTCATCAGCCTGTCAAGCCCGAGATGAAGATTTAACCATAAGAGCCGTCAACATCAAATACAAAGAAGAAGAAGAAGAACACTACCACAATTATTGATAGCATGGAGGGTAGGACAGAGGCTACCTCTGCTAGATTGGTTGTCTCGCATTCTGAGAAGAAAATCCTCGAACCCTTGACTTTGTATGATTTTCTTTTTGCCCCTCCGGGGTCTTATGAATATAACGATCATTATTTCAGCTATATTTTAATTATTTTTGGTGATAACGTAACTGATTATGACCAATCTAACTTCGATCTCGATTCGCTAAATGATCCTCAAATCGTACTTGAGTATGGAGAACTCGCTAACAAGACTGAAGGAGACATCAACAATAACAACTACGATAGCACCGGAAGTGAGGAACCAATCCTTGAGCACCACGGTGCACCGCTTGCCATCAACTTAGATCTTTCTGACAAAGAAGAAGCACTGCAAGATTCAACAGTGATATCTCAAGAAAAAGAAATTACAGAAATAAAATTGAGGAGCGGGAAAGTGTTACCCCCGAGAACAGCTCCAGTGGATAAAGAAAAACAAATAGTAACTTAAGAAGAACTACCTCCACCTCCACCAATGGAAGAAATACATAACCAAGAAAAAATTAGAGGACCACATAAAGTGGATTACAATGTGCTAGCTCATCTTAGGAAGTTTCCAGCCCGATTAAGCATCTATGACGCTCTGATCCTATCAAAGAAGATGAGAGAGTCTCTGGTTACAGCCTTGTTTGACCTAGAGATTTTCTTAGCTCAGTTGGCCAGCACATCTTCAAAGAAAGTTTGCTCGTTGAAAGAAAAGATTTGGGTGACCTTCACCGATAAAGATCTGCTGCTCGGTAACGCCGACCTTAACTGACCACTCTACATCATCGTTAACATTGGAAGATTTGTGTTGTCCATAGTTTTAGTAGATCCTGGAGCATCAGTCTACTTGATGAGCCTACAAACGTTAGCCTATATTGACATCGAAGCTCAAGAGCTTACGACCGATAAAATAATGCTAAGAGGATTCTATCAAAAGTGAGAAAGAGCCCTTGGATCAATTACATTGTTTATGAAGGTTAGAGAACTAGCAACAACCGCTAAGTTTCATATCATCGACGCCGAGAACTCTTTCAACGCTCTACTTGGTCGACCGTGAATTCATGAACACAACATGGTTCCATCTTCTCTACACTAGTGTATCAAGTACTACAAAGAAGGGCATGAACATAGCATCAACGGAGATCTACAATAATTTTCAGTTCATGAAATTGACATTCATGAAGATGCTGCCTACTATGCGTCTCCATAGAAAATTATTTTCTCTCGTGAAACTATGACAAGCATAAGCAAAGATTCAGAAGAAGTCATTCAACTCTGTTTCAGCAATCTTCCACTACTCTCTTACAACAAATTGGTGGAGGTTCTTTTAGTTCGCGCACTTGAGGTCGAGCTCGGTGGCATGGATCAGCAAGAACCAACTTAATCGTTGAACGGACTAGGCCAACCATCAACATAGGTGATGAGGATAGTTTCGAAGATGAAATAATGATGACAAAACAAAAGAAGCTTCAATACGATATATCCTTAGAAGATGTGGAGAAAAGTGAATATGAGACGATGTATGATTTGATAAATCATCGTGTGAATACTATGACCCTTGTTATGATCCTCCCTCAAAAGGTCGAGAGTTTAAAGGTCAAAGAAGTCTGTAGTGTTGGTTCAAAGCTGATCAAATTTTACCGTGCTTAATTAATGGAATTACCTTTTGGTTACTTTTTGCCTTATGTACAAAAGTTAATTCAACAACGACATTTACCAAAAAAATCCCAAGAGATAAATTACAACTTTTTAAAAAATTATGGAATGTTAAAATTCAAACTCCCAACTTGAAAGAGGGTCTTAGATTTGGTACAGTTGGACTGGTCGATGATTCAGAATTTTGTATGGTTGTTACTAGTGAATCAGGAGGGGATTACCTCGATATAGAGGATGACTCTACTAACCCACTGCTAAAAGATACTCTGCCAGAATTTGAGGAGGAAATTGAATCAACTGTTGATGAACAAAAATAAATCAATCTCGAGACTGAAGAGCAGCTCCGACCTACATTTATGAGTTCTCTACTTAACGATGAAGAATTTTTACAACTGATCAAATTGCAAACAGAATTCGTAGATTTCTTCGCATGGAGTTATGATGAAATGTCAAGACTGTCTGCAGAGGTTGCAGTTCATAAACTTAGGGTAGATAAAGATATAACTCCACTAAAACAAGCTCCAAGAAGAATGCTCCTCGAAATAGAGCAAAAAGTCATTTCTGAGGTGAAGAAATTAATAGACGCTAACTTTGTAAAAGAAGAGCAATACCCCACATGGTTAGCCAATATTGTACATGTTAAGAAGAAAAATGGACAAATCTGTGTTTGTGTCGACTTCATAGATCTAAACAAAACATGTCTGAAAGATGAGTTTCCACAATCAATGCCAGATATGATGGTGGATATCACTTCTACACATGAAATTTTCTCTTTCATGGACAGATCGTCGGGATACAACCAAATCAAGATGGCTCCCGAGGATGCCACACTTATAGCCTTCAGGACACTGATCAGAATTTCCTGCTAGACATGATGTCGTTTGGGTTAGAGAACGCTGGAGCAACATATCAACGTGTAATGACAAAAATTTTTGACGACCTCATTTACAATCCAGTAGAATGCTACGTGGATGATTTGGTCATCAAAAGAAAATGAAAGATAGACCATTTGTCTGATTTAAGGATCGTGTTCAAACGGTTTCGATGATATGAACTTAAAATGAATTCCAAAAAGTGCGCCTTTGGCATTATCTTCGAAATATTTCTAGGATTCATTGTCGATCATCAGGGAATCAAGATTGACCCGGATAATATTAAAGTTATCTTCAAAATTCCTCCTCTTAAAACCTTGAAACAACTACGTTCCTTCCAAGGGAAGTTGGCATGTCTAAGATGCTTTATTTCTAATCTCTCAGGTAGGTTAAACAATATTTAATGACACCTTTTTTGGCAGCCCCTATCCCAGAGAAAACTTAGATACTTTATACTGCGGTTGTAGATGACTCTCTTGGAGCCCTCTTATCCCAATTCAATGAAGAGGGTAAAGAAAATGCACTCTACTACTTGAGTCATCGTCTGATACTGACAGAAGTAAGGTATCCACATATTGAGAAGCATTGTCTAGTCGCCCAAAAGCTTAGACATTACATGCTTTCTCATAAGATTACCCTAATCTCAAAAGTTAATCTGTTCCATACTTGATGACCCGACCAACACTCTCCGGACGTCTAGCAAGATGGTCGATGATCTTATTGCAATTCGATATAACTTTTGTTCCCCTCCATTCTATCAAGTGACAGATTCTAGCAGACTTTCTTGTTGCACACCCACTACTAGCTGGTTCCCCTCTCAACAACGAGTTACCAAATGAGCAAAAACTACAAATGGAATTCTCCAGAACGCAATGCTGGGAAATGTATTTTGATAGAGCTTCGTCAGCTAGAAAAGATAAAAGATCAGGCACAGTCATACCAGGCAAAACAGTAATTGGTTTAATCTTTATCATGCTAGATAAGAGTATGTTGAGGTTCTCATACCACCTGACAGAGCCGTGCACCAACAACAAAGCAGAGTATGAAGCCTTAATCACTAGATTGGCATTGGCAATCTCAATGAATATGATAAAAATTGCCATCTATGGTGATTCTCATCTCGTCATTCAGCAAATCACTGGACAATACAAAATTTTGAAACCATGGCTAGCTGAATATCACCGATAAATGATGAAGCTACTGGAGCAGATTCCATACGTCACTTTTTACCAGATTCTTAAGGGAGATAATGCCCATGCCGATGCTCTAGTAAAGCTTGCTAAAGAACTGGCGTGTCCTCTTGAGGATTCTATTGAAATCTCAGTACATGGAAGACAAATTCTGTCTTGAATTGACCTTAACAATCTATACAAGCTCAGAAAAGAAGAAACAATCATTGCAGTTGTGGATATCAATGAAGATTGGTGCAAGACATTAATAGAATATTTGCATACTAGAAAACTGCCGGAAGACAAGTCTGAGGCACATCACATTATAAAAAGGACTATGTCATAAGCCTTGGTTGGTCATGTCCTTTACAGAAAATCGTTCGACCAGATGTGGCTTCGATGCCTAAGCAAGCCAAAGCCCAAAATATCGTCAAAGAAGTACTTGCCAGATTGTGTGGCGCACACCAGTCAGGGCCAAAAATGAAAATGTAGATTAGGAGACTCAGATATTATTAGTCAGCAATGATGTCCGACAGCATTGATACAGTCAAAAAATGTCACCAGTGCCAACTGCATGAGGTTGTCCTACACCAACCTTCGATTGTGCTACACCCAACTATTGCTTTGTGGACATTCGAGAGTTGGGGCACAAACATAATAGGTCCATAGACCCTCCATCTTCCAAAGGACATAGGTTTATTCTTGCCGCTACATACTACTTCTTCAAATGCGCAGAGGCAGTACCGTTACGAGAGGTTACGACATAGCACAACCTTCAGTTCTTTAAAAGCCAAATCGTCTACCTTTTCAGAGTGCCACAAAGAATAATTTCCAACAACGGGATAGCTTTTAAAATCACAAAAATCAACAATTTCGTTAAAAGACAGGGGATAAATTTGAGATACTCTACAATTTACTATCCCAGAGTGAACGGATTGGCTGAGGCCTTCAACAAGGTGCTAGTACATATTTTGAAGAAAACATTGGATGAAAATAAAAGGAATTGGCACAACAACTTGCTAGAAGCTTTGTGGGCCTACCAAATGAAGTTCAGGACTCCCACTCAGTGTACACCCTACATGCTCGAGTACGGGTCCGAGGTCGTGCTACTATTAAAAATTCAGAAGCCATCTCTCAGAGTCACTATCGCCAACCAACTCACACTAGAAGAAAGTAGAAAGCTCAGGCTTGAGGAACTAAAGAGTCTAAAAGAAAAATGACTTGAAGCACAACAACATCTGGAACTTTACAAGTCAAAGATGGTACAAGCTCATGACAAATTGGTCCTTTCAAGGGCATTTAAAGTTGGTGATCTTGTCCTCATGCGCAAAAGGCCTATTCTTGCATGCTGCAGCATAGGTGGAAAATTCGAGCCAACTTGATAGGGACCATTTATCATTGAAAAGGTCTACGCAAGAGGAGCCTACCAGTTAGTGGACTTTCGGGGTAAAAGACCCATGCTACCAATCAATGGATGATACCCGAAGACATACTATGCAACCTGACATTGCTTACGTTTGCTTGATTTGAAAGTTTAAAATTTTGATTGTTTTGGGGTTATCTATGTGACCAAAAGTCTGTGATTGGGTCCAAAATTTTTATAACAAAATTAACCTGAACATAATAAAA
This sequence comes from Phalaenopsis hybrid cultivar, assembly GCA_002079205.1. NCBI lineage: Eukaryota > Viridiplantae > Streptophyta > Magnoliopsida > Asparagales > Orchidaceae > Phalaenopsis > Phalaenopsis hybrid cultivar. The sequence continues at coordinate 15,145 of JXCR01097003.1, read as the reverse complement.
TTTTTTTTTGAAAATTACACACTTTAATGTCCTCTTTTCAAACTTAATATGCTATTAAATAAAAAAAAAATCACACATAAATAAACGATTTCTTCACTAAAATAAACAAAAGTTTTCTTTAATAAATACTTTGTTTTGTTCTTGTTCACGCTATGTTTCAGCCCATTGACATTTTTCCTATCATATGCAGAGAAATGTCAGGCCTTAAGCTGATCTTCGCCTTTAAAGATGGTTGGAATCTTGCACTAAATGAAGAAATGGTGCAGGGTGGCACTATAGATTTCAACATGGAATTTAACAAAATCAGCATGGATTATGAACGGACTTTAATGAATTTCTTCAATCGATGGGAAAAAGAAGGGATGCCCTCACTACTAAGAGTGGCCACCAAAGATAGTGCATCACTAAAAGGAAAGAGTGTGATTGTACAACAGAACCCGATGGAGGGGCCAAGCTGTTTACCATCCATGGTAGCTACGCTAAATGAGGGCCTAGTCGCTGCTGATAATGAAAGGATACCATTTGTTCCACTGCAAAGAACACAGCAAAGAAATGCCAGCCAACGAAAATAGAGATCTTTCTTATAAGAAGAGAAGAGACGTCAGAAAGAGGTAGACATCTTTCTCACTCCTATTCCTGAGGGACACATTTATGATCCAAGCATGAAAGAGACCTCCTCCAGCTAACCCACTATGGTTGAGGAGTCTGAGTTTGTTACAAAGGCAAAGATACTACAAGCTTCAGATGTTTTGTGTACTGGTTGCCCCACCTGCAATGCCGAAATACCTGAATGAGCGTCAGCTACAAGGGCATTCGAGGAGTGCCCGGACTGTAACGTCCTACATCTACAACACTACAACACATTAGAGGAATATACATCTACCAATGGATCTCAGACCCTTTATTACTTGATAGAGGCAGAGACATATGTTTTAATAGATGCAGAGTTGTATGTTCCGTGGGGTACAAGGCCAAACGTCTTGTCAAACACAGAATCATACATTCTGTTAGAGCCAGAGACAACACCAGCTTAGGTTCCCGCTAATGTTCAAATGAGGGAATACCCGGGACAACTGCCGACTCCAGGTACGGTGGAATATTATAAAATGAGCAAAGTAAATAAAAGAGACTTCGAGTTGTACGAAGAAGTACACGGAAAATTCATCAACACACTGGATGGATTAGAACCGTATAGCAGAGTCTTCTTAGAGACTGACGAACAGACTATTCTTGACTGCTTTTTTGACATAAGGGACTGAGTTCGAGCAGGTTTACTTATGGAAAGGACCTATTATGAGCCGAGGAAATGGATGCGAGGAGAAGGAAGGATTACTATCCAGCGTGACTGCTGCTACAACTTCACAAATGATAGACAGAGGAATCCACTTGGGATCCTCAGACATGATCAAGTAGATCCACTACTGCCAATGATAAAGTGGATGATCAAAAGAATGGTCAAATGGAGTGTTCTACCCACTACTTGCATTCAAAATAGTTGTATTATCAACATCTACGACGAGGGTGATTGCATTCCTCCACATATAAACCACCACAACTTCATGAAACCTTTTTGTATGGTCTCATTCATGAGTAAAAGCAACATCTTATTTGGGAAAGAAATTGACATCATCGGCCCTGGTGAGTTCAGAGGCTCTGTGGAGATTTCCCTACCATATGGATTAGTGCTTGTTCTCAAAGGCAACGATGCAGACATTGTCAAGCATTGCATTCTAGGAGTCCGACACCACAGGGTGTCCGTAACCTTTTGACGGATGGACGACAACAAGATGGCACACAAATTTCAGCCATATCCAAAACTGGAGGAACTAATACCTTATGAGCTATGAGAGGGTTGCACATCTGAGCACATGCGAAGGGAATTCTTGTCCTGAAGCGGAGCTATGAGAGGTTAGCTTGATCAGAAGCTTGTCATAGCAGGAACATACAGTTAGAGGATTCCTTTCTACTTCAATACATTACAACAATGTGATATGTACCAGAGATGCTCAACCTATAATGTGTACTTTGCATGAGATATTTTGGATGTACTTTGATGCATTTCACATATTGTACTTTTTGAGGCATTGGCCAACACTTGATCTGTAACATTTTGTTGGAATAGATTAATGAAGTTTCATTCAGAAATGTGTCTTTTTGTCAATTACCTTTTGTGCGATGGATGGAAGCCACGAACCACACGTTGGTTTAAAAATTACAATGAACAAAGAACAAAACGACAAACAAAAAATTTTAACAATAATAAAATTTAAAGAAAAAATAACCAATAAATAAACAACAAAACAACTCTCTTTTAAAAAAAATTTAACCAACTAAAATCAGATTTTGAAAACATATTTTAAAAAAAATTAAATAGGATAAAACCAACAAGAAAAGAAAATAAATCAGTTGAGTGGATTCTCTCAATTTTAAGGTCTCTTAATTTTTGGTTGCGCGACACAACTATCCTTGTCTGCATTAACTTTTCACATCCCCACGGAATTGCACATTCTGCATAAAGCCCCACAAAATTCTACATATCCTCCTAAAAAAATGTCAGCCTTTTCACATGACACATATCTTTGGGTTTAACACCATCAATTCTCATTTTTGAATCAGTCCCTAATTTCTGATTCACTACTTTTGAGGTTAGCCCTTACCTTCTGACGCTCTCTTTTGAGATTGATCTTTACCGTTCAATTCTCATTTTTGAATCAGTCCTTAATTTCTGATTCACCATTTGAGGTCGGTCCTTACCTTTTGACGCTCTCTTCCGAGATTGATCCTTACCTTTTAATTCTCATTTTTTAATCAGTCCCTAATTTCTGATTCACCATTTTGAGTTCTGTCCTTACCTTCCGAAACTCTCTTGAGAGATTGATCCTTACCTTTAAATTCTCTTTTTTGAATCAGTTCCTAATTTCTGATTCACCCTTTTGAGGTTAGTCCTTACCTTCTGATGCTCTCTTCTGAGATTTATACCTACCTTTTAATTCTAATTTTTGAATGAGTCCCTAATTTTTTATTCACCCTTTTTAGGTCGGTCCGTACCTTCCGATGCTCTCTTCTGAGATTGATCCTTACCTTTCAATTCTCATTTTCAAATCAATCTCTAATTTCTGATTCACCCTTTTGAGGTCGGTCCTTACCTTCCAATGCTCTCTTGTGAGATTGAACCTTACCTTTCAATTCTCATTTTTGAATCAATCCCTAATTTTTGATTCACCCTTTTGAAGTTGGTCCTTACCTTATGATGCTCTCTTTTGAGATTGATCCTTACCTTTCAATTCTCATTTTCGAACCAGTCTTTAACCTTTGAGTCACCCTGTTCAGGTCAGTCCTTATCTTCCGATGCTCTCTTTTGAGATTGATCCTTACCTTTTAATTCTCATTTTCTAATATGTCCTTAAGTTCTGATTCACCCTTTTGAGATCGGTCCTTAACTTCTGATGCTCTCTTGTGTGATTGATCCTTACCTTTCAATTTTCATTTTCGAATCAGAAACTAATTTCTGATTCACCCTTTTGAGGTCGGTCCTTACCTTCGAATGTTCTCTTATGAGATTGATACTTACCTTTCAATTCTCATTTTTGAATTAGTACCTAATTTCTGATTCACCTCTTGAAGGCCGGTCCTTACCTTCCGACGCTCTCTCTTGTGATTGATCCCTAACTTTCAATCCTTACTCTGGAATCAATCCTTAAATTCTGATTCCTCTCTTTTCATGATCGGTCCTTAACTTCTAACTCTCTTCTAAAATTAGTACCTAAATTTCAAATCCCATCCCGAGGACAACACTTACACACTGACTCCCATCTGCTACAAATTCCTGAAATCTAATAACTCAGAACCCACACTCCAATCCCCAGCGAGAGTCCCTACTTCTTGACTTTGATCAAATATTCACTTGCTATATTCCCAAGCGGAAGCAAATAGCACACACAATCCCACACCCCTTCCATGTCTCTTGACTTAGGAACTTGTATTGGTTTGGTTGATCTCGTCGGTCAATGCCAATATGTGCGGTGTGCTGCCCAGCACACCATAACTACTGGGGTCCATTTGTTGACCTCACTTTTGATTGAGGTTTAGTTTTTCCTCTTTAGTAGCCTAGAGTCTAGCCATAAGACTTTTCTATTGACTATTCCTAGAAAACTAGGAAAGGAACCCTCACCATTAGAAACCCTAAACTCCTCTTTACTCAACTTGAAGTTCTACATATTGGTCCTAGCCTCTAGCACGTAGTTGGTGGGGTCACTATGGCGAGCTCAAGAAGAGTTCCTATAGGACTGTTGGACATGAGGGTTGGCCCTAGGTGTTGGTCTAAAGCTACGGCACTGACCAGCAATCACCTCACTCCAAATCACTCACAAATGCAAAATAAAAATTTTCTTGACTTTGATCACTTAATCTTTTAGGATACTCATTTAGATGGTCCCCTAAACCCACTCGCCCTAGGCTAGGATCTAGCTAAAACCCGTACATAGAGGACCCAAATGGGATTTCCATTGGTCTATGGCTTATTTATCGTGGTTGTCACCACAACTCTACCAAAAAGTCCAACTTAGTCTTTTGCCCCAAATACCCAAATTTATTCAAAAATCATTTCAAACCTTTTGAAAACACCCAAATTACCTAAAATCACCAAAAATTGTCAAATTACCAAAATGCTCCTCCTTAGCCCAAAATTCCAAAAAATTCCAAAAATACTCCAAAGATTCCCAATTTCACTTTTTTCAACTTCCACATAATTTAATTTGGCCAATTTGACCATCTTTGACCAAATCCCCCAAATTTCCCTTAAGGGGCCAAATCTCCCCAAATCCACCTCAAATGTCCATCAAATTGGTCCCAATTTCCCCTAATTTCAATTTTAAACTCAAATTCACTTTTAATATGATCAATCTAAATCAAATCTAAGCTTAATTGGCCCATGCTTTAAGCCCAATTTTGATCTAAATCAAAACACACAATTTTGGTCCTATGACTTGGTTCCACCTAATTGAACCACATGAACTACTCCATTGGTTGCAATTTGGACCCTAAACTCTTCGTAACATTCCCATAAATCAAACTTAACCTTTAATTGGCCTTGGTGAAGCTTCAATTTCATTTAATTCTGACTTAAGTCCAAAAGCCCCAAATTTTGCCCCAAATTAGCTATGCCTCCAAATTTCACCAAATTGATTACCTTAACCCAAAAATTGGCACCCAATTTATGTTGAAAACTCTTTATGATATTCCTATTGACAATTTTCCAAAACTAAACCTCAACTCATTTAATTGCTTAAACATAATCCCATGACCACCTAGCCACCTCCCTTAGCCTGACCTGCTAGCCTAGTGGCCAAAAAACACCAAAACCATGAGCCACCCCCATGGAATCAAACCCATTTCAAACCTACAGGCCACCTCATCCAAATCATATATTAGAGCCTCTCTGCCCTCCACCTAACCATCACATTGAACCCCCTAATTGGCCATAAAAGCCACCCTTAAACTAATTTTTATAAAATCTCCCCTCCACGGCCATGGAGGGAGAGTTGAAATTTTCTTTGAGATAGCCCTCCAAATTGCTTATAGAGACTCTTTGAGACGTCCTTGGCTCAAGCCAACCACTTTCCCTCACTGATTCCCACTGTGGAAGGTTAATTTTGAGCTCAAACTTATGCCTAAAACTAGGACAGAGCTCAATACACCTCCACATTCCATCAAACTCAAATTAAACTTACCCACACCTTCACCACAGTGAAAGAAGGAGAAGCCCCATCAAATCCCCCTTCCACAGAGACCATAGCATAGCTCTAAACCAACACTTGAAATTGAGCTTTGTCAAATTCTTACCTGGACCTTTCACCACTGTAGAAGGCTCAATCCCTAGCTTCCTTGAACCTCAAAAAACGTGTCGACCACCTCTGATTGAAGCTTCCCTTCTCAGAGTAAAGGTATTGAACTTCCTATCTGCCCAAGCCTATTTCGATTCTCCATTTGATTAGGCTTAATTTCATGGCATCTTAATCATTTATATATATGCCTCTAATATAGACGAGCATTTTAAAAAAAATTCATTCAATTTGGTTGAGAAATGAGATATATTAAGTCTTGAAGATGGCTAGGCCATTGGGGGCGATGAAGGAGAGGTGTCATATCACACATTTATCTCATCAATAGATGAGATCAACCCGGACAACACTTCCTTACGCGAACCGCGGGCCTAGTCACCACCGAAGTGGATGGCGACGTTAAATAGAAGTGCCCGCGTGGAGCTTTGGAGCCGCCGTAGGTTGAAATGGCGCCACATGTTTAAATAGTTAAATAGGGATTTAAATAATTCAAAAAATGCTCCCTAACTTCAAAAATTCATATCTTGGTGTAGAAAAATGATAAAAATAAAATAAAATAACCATCTTGCTCAATAAACAGAGGAGAAAAATGTGGAAATAATTTGAAGTTCATTTGATGCATGTTCTATTTTTAATTAATTAAAAGGTTTTTTGAGTCCATTTGATGCATGTTTTGAGTCTTTTGATTCTCCATGCATGTAGATATTTCACCATTACTTGAAATTTTTGCATGTTGTTGTGTCTATGTTAGAGAACATTCCGTGATTTTCAAAAGTCAGAGGAGATCTTTAGACAGAGATCCATATTTTTTAAGTTTATCTCTATTATTTGCATAAATTAATAATAATAATTAGCATGTTTATTAGAAAACTCTAAAAAAATATTGGAAGGTTTGCCATGACTAGAGAACCCTTTGAAAAATATTTCATGGGTTAAGTCATCAAGAATGCACCTAATTTCCCCAAACCCTAAAACACAAAGAAAAATAATTTTGGGTAACACAAACATATAAATGACTTGATTTTTAATCTCCACTAAGATTCAAAATTCAGAGAACTCCGCATAAAAATTTCAAAACATATGGAGCTCATTTAATAACTCAAATTGATTTTTCAAATTAAATGACATTTTTGGTACTAAAATGATTTTTAATAGTTAAAATATCAACCAAAAAATTATAAAAATTGGTTTTTAGAGTTCTTTGTGCTCAAAGAAATCTCCTAAAAATAAAATGGTAATTAAAATAAAACTTCATTTTCAACTTATTTTTAATATTTAAATAATTAAAAAAATGATAAAAACCACAAAAATAATAAATTTCATGAAATGTTCTAAATTATTTTCTAAGTATTTATAAATAGTTGAAATATTTATCGTGACTTTCTGAATAAAGATATTGAATTTTAAAGCTTAAAATATCTTTTAAAGGCTAAAAATGGATTTTCACTAAAATAATTCTAAAAATTTAAACAAAAATGAAAAAAATTTGAAATTTGTTTCCTTATGTTGCTTGACATAAGGGAGATTTAATAAAAATATAAAATCTAACTTTCCACACTTAAAATATTTTATAATTCATAAATACTCCAAAAATTAAAATAATTCTTTAAATTCAAATATAATTTAATAAATAATGAAATTTGGTCCCAATGCTTCTCTAATCTAAGTCTACCTCCAATAAAAATTTCAGGGGAGTAGACTTGTCCTTGATCAAATTATGGAAAATTCTTTGAAAAATTCTATTTTTACATAAAAATAATTATGTAAATTAAATTAAATTTTAAAAAATCATATTTTCTACTCTTATGTTTTAATTGACCCATGAGTGAGGTGGAATAAAAATTCCAATGTCATTTGGATTAAATTTGATAAATTATAAAGTATTAGAGCCTCAGGGGCAAAAGTGTAAATTTAGAAGTTTAGTTTTAATTAACATTTAAGCTTAATTCAAAGAGGGGAAAGAGTAACCTCTGATTTTAACTAATTCATTTGGATGATTTAAACCAATACAGGGATTAATTGGTAAAAACCAATCTCACTTTTGATAATTAAAAGGTAAATTTGTAATTTCCTTAAATTATTAAAATTCAGAAGTCTAGTCAAATAAATGATCCTAAACTGAGGGGTATAGTTTTGAGTGTTAATGACTCGCCAATTTAACACCCCTATTTGATGATCATATGACTTTCAAAAATGAATCATCATCACTTAAAATTTTAATCTCTTTCAAAAATAACTAAGACATCCACCATAACCTTAAGGGCTTAGTAATGCATAAGCTAAATCAAATTTGGTTAAATAAGGATTAGAAAAGTGAACATATTTAAAATTAAACATCTTTAAAACACTACAAGCTCAAATTAAAGTTGGCTAAATGTCTTTGATAGCACTAATTTGCCTTTTTAACACTCACATAATTTATAAATTAAATCACAAATGATAATTACTCTACTCTTAGGGATAATTGAGACAATCTTGTTCACTGGAATTAAAGGTATTTGTAGGATATATTACTAAGCAACATAATAAGTTTAAATGAGCTCGAGACTTTTCACCAGGCGGTGAGAGGGAAGCATGGACCTACTTCTTTCTTTAGACCTGTTGGATACCTCGGAGATCTACTTAACTTAATATGTTTTGCTTATTAAGAAGCATCCTCAACAAAACTATTAGGGACCCACCAAGATTTGACCTAGGGTTAGGTAGGTTGCTAAAACCTTACTTTTTTTGCTTTACATTAAATGTTCTAATATGCATTTTGAGTTTTAGGTGGAGGAACGAGAAGACTCGTCAGGTACGCTTTTACAATTTTTATCATTGTTTTTCTTGTACTTTCATAATGTATTTTTTATGCTTACAAAAAATTGTATGCTAAACAACAATGTCACCCTGCATTAAAACTAAAATTGTCAGGATAGCCATAAAACCAAAACCCAAAACCAAAACTAAAATCAATCAAGATAAAAATCACCTNTCCACAACATTCAAAATATCAAACAACTCAAAATTTAATCACAAACATCACACAAAACAACAACTACAACTAAATTAAGATGTCTCTATCGGATGATCGAGAATCCCTCATAAGAGGTAACCTACGGTTGCTAACTGAGGTCTTCCCACGGTCTAAATGAAATTATGGAACTCATTAAGTTGAGTTTAGTAAATTCATTTGGACATAAAATGTCTCCATTGGAAGATCGGGAACCCCTAGGAGGAGGTAACCTACGGTTGCTAACGAGGCTTCTATCTCTATAGGATGATCGGGAATTCCTCGGAGGAGGTAACCTATGATTGCTAACGAGGCTTCCCTCTCTATTGGAAGATCGGGAACCCTCGGAGGAGGTAACCTACGGTTGCTAACGAGGTTTTCCGCTAAATTAAAATGTCCTTATTGGAAGATCGGGAACCCCTCGGAGGAGGTAACCTACGGTTGCTAACGAGGCTTCCCAAGGTCATTATGGAACTCATTAAGTTGAGTTTAGTAAATTCATTTGGACTAAGTGAATCCAATAGAAATTAGTGGTTATGGAACGAGGGAACCATAGGATCCTAACCAGTGTCGCTCTATTTAACTTTAACATCCCTCATAAAATTTAAAGAACTTCAACCATAGGGCCACCTGATTTGACACCATAGCTTAAAATCCTAGACAACTTAAATTCGTCGCGACAAGGAGCTTGGAGCTAGCATGGTGGGCAGCACGACCAACTTCAACAGCAAAACCTATCTTCCCCAATTAAACCATTCCTTCCTTAGAATTAAATAACCATGTCATAGGATTTCGAGGTTGTCTACTTATTCAACATAAATCCTCGCCTCATCTTTAGGCCTTAGTACAGTTGCGTTGTACTATATAGGCCCTAACTCATCTTAGGATTCCAAGGTTATCGTCCATCACGACCTAAATCGTCACATCTTCTAGGCTATTTGTGTGATTGTTTCATAAGAATGTAAGTCCTAAATTAATAAAATTTGCTGGTTGAAACACTTAAATATTTCTCCTCATAAATAAAGTCAAACCATAGGATAGAACGGAAGTCACCGAGGTTCTCCTCCAGAACCATGACATCCCCAAGATCATCCTCCTTTGGATTCCAAAAATAAAATACATAAAACTTGAGCCAATCCCATTTCACACCTCTCCGTCCGATCTTGTGAACAGTCCTATACTTTTGAAATCTTTGAATATAATATTTCCTGATTTCTATCGAAGATTTTCTTAGGTGGCTTTGGTCATTTAAGATGTAATTAACTATAAGGGCTTTCACTTATAAGAAACTTCTCCAAACCTATTCTTCATATAAAATAGAGGAGATTGTCGGCAAATAAAACGGTTTCGTAGACCAAACAGACGTCATACATTTCCCAGTTTATTTGAGTGAGCCTCATCCTCAAGCCTTATGTTTATCCTTCGGGATATATACATGGTTTAAGGTACATTACTCTTTCATTTATATTATGGAAAATATGGGGTCTATTTGATTTCATATTTTTCTGGACATTAAAATATCCTTCTGAAGCGAGAGACAGGATTTTGATTTTGGTGACAGACAGTTTCTTACGGGCAACTCCCCCAAACCAAAAATAGTGCCGATAGTTATAGGCTACACACACACCTCAAAACATGTGGCAGGAAAGATAATTCTACTATTAAAGGGAAGGAACCTTCTCTTGAAATTGGTATTCAAAACGTTCTTGCTAGTTCATCTAGAAAGGTGGAAAGACGCTATGCTTCTAATCTAATTCCCTACCCTCTGGATCTGGATCCAATTAAACCCTCAGAAGGAGTCATTCTTCAAAATGATTTTATTCCTATTCCACAATTGGAGTAGACCAATGTCATTGTGGTGGAGTCTCCTATGAATTCTCCAAGAGAAACATTACTACACGAATTACCTTACTCTTCTACTAATCCACTTGCTTGTGAGGTTCCTCAACTTGTTGCAAATGTTAAAACTGAAGCACAATGCTCACTTCAGGTTGTTCAGTTGAAGGAGTAGCATATGATTCAGTTAATAGAAATCCTCTCTAAGGAATGGAAAATACAAAAAAATAGCAAAAAAAAAAAAAAAGAAGAAAGGTTGGGTTGAATTACAGCTCCTATTAAAGGATCAAACATCTTTTGGAGTAAATCCCACAACAACTACTACAACAACCTTTTATGTTCCCTACCCTAGAACTAGAGGGAAGGGTAAAATCCTTTCCCAATGATGAACTTTTTATGCTGGAACATTAGGGGGGTTGCTCACTCAGCTTCCCTCAAGAGACTAATCTATTTGGTCAAAAGTCATAAAATCTGGTGCTTTGTTGTTTTGGATCATATGGTTACCAAACAACCTCAAAAGATACTCAAGAAGTTCCCCAAATTTAGACACTATGTTAATATCAATAATAAAATATGGTTCTTTGCTAAAACTGAGATGCAGTGGACTGTCTTGGTGGATCACTCACAGTTCATCCATTCACAGTTTTATATTTATGCACATATGGGCTTTACTACTTTCATTTATGCTAACTGTAATGTTAACTCACAACTAACCCTTTGGTAGGATTTAATCCAATTAAGTCATACTATCAATTCATTATGGATTGTGGGAGGTGATTTCAACTGTATTGCTTCACCAATTGAAAAGAGGGGAGGAAGGTCTCCTTTAACTTCTTCCATGGCTAAGTTCAATGATTTTACCACTGAAGCTGCACTTTTTGATTTGGGTTTTCAAGGCTAACCTTTTTTCTGGAGAAGAGGAACCTTGTGGGAGAGATTGGATAGAATGCTGGGAAACTCTCAATGGCTTTAAACCTTTCCTTATACTCAGATTTCTCATCTTGCCATGGTTGGTTCTGACCATAGACCTTTGCTTTGTACCATCAACAATTCAAAACCTACCATGTAGCTATTCTTTTAGGTTCCAAAATATGTAGGCACTTCACCAAGATTTCATTAAGGTAGTTGATAAGGTCTGGGTTGCTGAACAGGATACCAATCTCTGGCAAAATTTATGAAATCTTCAAAAGAAGGTGGCTTCCCACCTTAAAAGTTAGAATTGGGAGAAATTTAGGAATGTTCATGACAACTTAAAAGCTGTTGAGGAGGAAGTGCTCAAACTAGAGGCCAATCTTCAGTAAAGTTTAAACTATGAAGCTGATCTTCACAATGCAAATGAAAATCTTCTAGCTCAAATTAAATACTATGAAACTTTTCTGAAACAGAAAGCTGATAGTGCTAAGTTTACTAAAGGGCCTAGGAACTCATGCAACTATCATGCTTACATCAACTTTAAAAGAAAATGCAATATGATTCTTTCTATTACAGATTCTGATGGGCAAAAAATCACTAATGCTGATCACATAGCTAAGAATGTTGTGGCTTATTTTCAGAAGCTATTTAACAAATGGAATAGCTCTAGACCATCTATTGATGAACACCTATTTGTTGACTGTAAGGACCTTCTCCAGAATGCTGATTTTTCTTAGATCCCTTTGGAGGATGCAATTAAGTTTCCTTTAGATTCTATTGATGAACTCAAGGTTGCTGGTCCATATGGGTTTTATGCTACCTTTTATCAATCAGCTTGGACTAGAATCAAAACTGAAGTCATTCTTGTTGTGCAGGACTTTTTTCAGGGAAAGGATCCATCAAGGTATTTTACTACCTCTACTATTACTTTAATTCCTAAGAATAAACTCAAGAGGACTTGGGGGACTTTAGACCTATAAGCTTAACCAATGTGGTCTCTAAAATTATCAGCAAAATTTTAGTGTTTAGGCTATAACCCCATCTGAATAAGCTGATTTGTGCCAATCAAGCTGCTTTTATTAAAGGAAGATCTATCTCTGATAATATTGTATTGGCTCAAGAACTCTTGCTGGATTTAGACAGAAGATGCAAAGGAAATAATACTATTTTCAAACTTTAACTCAAGAATGCCTATGACACCATTAATTGGGATTTTATACTACAGACTCTTTCTGCTAGAGGCATCCAAGCTAAATTTATACAACTTATACATAGGTGCCTTCAGTGCAATGCTCATTTAGTGTTAGTGAATGGGAAAGCTCATGGATTCTTCAGTGCATTCAAGGGCATTAAACAAGGTGATCCTTTGTCTCCCACCATTTTTATCTTGGCCTTTGATTACCTTTACAGCCTTTTAAATCAGATGTTTGCTAAGACTCCCTATTTCCCATACAATCATAAGTCTAATATAGACATCAACCATCTCTTCTATGCTGATGATATCATACTTTTCTCTAATTCTTCCAAGACTTCTGTGAAAGCTCTTTTTTAGGCCCTAAAACATTTTCAAACCACATCAGATATGGAACTAAATCATCAAAAATGCCAAATTTATCTCACTGCTCAGGCCAAAGTCCAAACTACATAATGGATTTCCAGTTATACAAAATTTAACATTGCTTCATTGCCTATCAATTACTTGGGTGTTCAGCTAATTAAGGGTAAGGCTAAGCAAACTCAATTCAATGATATTATTGAAAAGATTAATGCTCAACTTCAGTGTTGGTCCAATTCATTTCTCTCTAATGAGGGAGGATCACTCTACTGAAAAGAATTCTTACAGCTCTTCCAGTTTATGCATTATAAATGTTTTGCATGAAAAAAAGCACTCAAATCACTTTAGGTATGATTTTCAATAAATTCTTTTGGGCTGGAAGGAAAAAGCAACATCACTGGCTTTCTTGGTAAAAACTATACAAACCTATACAAGCTGGAGGACTGAGTTTCAAAAGGTTGCAGCACTGAAGCTTCATCAACCTATACAAACATGGATCAAATTCAGGGCCCAAGATTGTATTTGTTCTAAATTTTGTTATGGGTAAATACTGTAAAAGTGCTCACCCTACACTGGTTACTAAGAAGTTAGGGGATTCCAGACTTTAAGTAAAGCTCCAATCCATCAGAGAATAAGTAGAAGAACTCTTTATCTGGGAGTTAAGGGAGGGCTAAATTAATTTCTGGCTAGACCAACGAAACAACAATGGTGACAAGCTTTTTCAGGAGAATTCTAGCAGCTTCCATGCCTGCCAAGTGAAAGAGTATTGAACTGAAAACCAGTGGAACTGTAGGTTGCTGGAAACTATTTTAACTTTTGTCAAGACACATCAGGTAGTGAACACACCAATATTTGCCGGATAAAGTGACAAAGTAGTCACAAAGAAACCTCCTTCACAAAAGCTTTTCCTCATTTATATATCATAAATTCTTTCAGTGGAATCCAGTGAACTCGGTAAAGAAACTTGGGGTAAGCTGCTTACCCCATCCATGTCCCTTTTTAGTTGGAGGCTCTAGCTAATGCTGCTACCTACTGATGACATTTTGAGGCTTAAAGGGTTAAGGGGACCATCTTGTTGCTGCCTGTGCAATAATGTTGAGGAGTTTTTAAATCATATGCTTTTTTCAATGTCTTTTCTCTCAATAATTTTGGTATGGTCTCTTATAACAATTAAACCTGGACAAACTTAAATTAAGATGGGATATATTCTCTATTTGTTGGACGCATTGGCATGAAGCCAAGCTTTCTATTATTCCATGCATTATTGTCTGGTTTTTATGGATGATTAGAAATCAAGAAAAATTTGATGAGAGGCAACCTGTGGTAAAAGGTGTGGTAACAAACAATATCTCCTACATCCAGAAACTTATCATACATTATAAATTCAAGAATATATGTTTGAATTTTGCTACCAATGAAAAGATGTTGCCCCTCCCTCTCTTATTCTTTGAACCCCCTCCCAAGCCTAATTGGTTAAAGGTTAACACTGATGGAAGCTACTCAAATAATGATATTGGAATTGGGGAAATTTTTAGGAACTCCTTTGGGAAGTGTCTCTTACACATCTATTCCCCAACTGTGCCATTTGATCCTCTGGAAGCTTAGATGATTTCTATATATTGGGCCATTCACATTGCCATTTATTTGAAGATTCCACACCTAGTATTGGAATCTGATAGCATTATTTGTATCAAGATTTTGCAACAAATGGATACTCCTCCTAGGCAAATTATGAAGTGGAAGAGCAAGATCTTCTCATACTTCAACTTCATTTACAATACTCTTACTCACATGCCTAGAGAGGGTAATGGTCCTGCAAATTGGTTAGCTAATTTTGGTAGAAACTCTGAATTATGTTATGTCAGCAACTCTATTTCTCAATCTCTAGCTTTTTTACTTCATGTGGATATGTTGTACATTCCCCATAATAAAACCTTGTTGTTGTAACTCAATTGAGTTAATATATGTGTCTCAATAGGAAACTTTTTGCAGTATATATATATATATATA
>JXCR01096999.1:41984-56834 GCA_002079205.1 Phalaenopsis hybrid cultivar | reverse complement strand
ATTGACCAAATATTTTCCTATTTCTATTGGATTACATCAGGGATCGGCTTTAAGCCTATCTTTTTGCTTTAGTTATGGATGGTCTTACTGGAAATTTGCAGGAGGATGTAGCTTGGTGTATGTCTTTTGTTGATGATATCCTTCTAGTGGATAAGAGATGAGAAAAAGCCCAGAAAAAACTTGAATTATGGAGGTCTACATTGGAGCCTAAAGGCCTTCATTTCAGTAGAACTAAAACTGAATACATTGAATGTAATTTTAATAGTGGTAGCTCTAGTGACAGAAGTGTAACTTTGGGTAATCAAATTATTAAAAGGTGTAAACGATTTAGATATCTCGGGTCTGTTGTTCAGAGCGATGGTGATAAAGAAGAGGATGTTAATAGAATTCACATTGGTTGGTTAAAGAGGAGGAATGCTTCGGGCCTTTTGTGTGATAGAAAAGTACTGCTTAGACTAAAGAAAAATTGTATAAGAAGGTGGTGAGACCTGCAATGCTCTATGGCATTGAATGTTGGCCTTTAAAAGAGAAGCATAATACTAAGTTAAATGTTGCCAAGATGAGAATGATTAGGTGGATAAGTGGCTTTACACTTGGAGACAAAATGCGAAATGAATATATCTGTGATAGGGTTGGTGTAGCTCCAATGACGGACAAAATTAGAGAAAGTCGTCTTAGATAATTTGTCACATTAAACGCCGAGCATCTGATAATCCGATTAGGAAAATAGATGTTTTATATTCGACTTATGTTAAGAAAGGCAAAGGTAGACCAGGAAGACTTGGGCTTATTGTATAAAAAATGATCTTAATTTATTAGAACTAAATGAAAATATGACACTAAATAGTGTGCAATTGAGAAAAAGGATTCATGTAGCCGACCCCACATGGTGGGATTAAGGTTTTGTTGTTGTTGTCTAAACATCACCTCATATCTCTCATCGAAGTTAGAGAATACTGAGCTCTAATCATGTTCTCTACTCCTTGACATCCTTATAAACATCTATATAAATCCAAAAATTTACTCCATATCATGAGAAAACACGCTAAGCTAACTATCCAATTATTTCTCACCTTTAAATCAATTCTAAACAATTTTCTCAAAGATACCTTCCAAACTAGCCCCACCTAGCCTAATTTAAACAAATCTTGTCATTCCAGCCAATATACCATAATAAACCCCTGAAACATTTTACCATTATCTTCAAATCACATATTTAGAAACTAATCTAAAGATTCATGACCTTTTATAGCCTTTAATCTAACAAAAAAAAACAAACACCATCTTTATTAATGGTGTTCATCCTTGTGAAAAACCTGTGTTCAACACATTAAGATCATATTTGGATCATTTGTTAACTACCAAGCAAAGTAAGGGCATAATATTTAGGCTCAATTATATAATAAATCAAACAAAAAAGACCTTACTAGTTTGTGCTCATCTTTGCTAAGATATACATTTAAGTGTTACACATGCATATGTATTTGGTAAAAATGAAGCAAAAATTGAGTAAATTGTGTCAAGTGTTCTAATGTATTTTAATATCTTGAGTTTGATTATTTATTATCTCTCTTTCTATACTCAAAATAATAAAAAAAGCCTCTTTTGACTGATATATTTATTTGTGTTGTTTATATTCCTGAATAAGTCAAACAATAACTAATCAGACAAATACAAAGAAAAATCAAAGATTAATGAATACAAACCAAACGCAAACAACAAAAGATCAACAAATACATCTTGAATAAAGCTCTATTCATTAATAAGGGGCACATTTGCACCCCCTACACAAAATAAAAGAAAAAATCTATTCATGAAAACTATCATAACCTTAAAAAAAGAAGCAACACCTCTTAAACAATGCCAAAACCAATACGACAAACCACCAATTACCCCTTGGACAACAAGAAAGCCCACTAAGAGTGAAATTCAAATTTAATCATGGGACATCTTATCACTGAACATACTAGATCAACCTCCAATGCATTACTGATTGGGCCAACATACCCTCCATTGGTTCTGACTCAGAATAAAGATGCAAAAGATCATATGATTGACATGGGGTACATACACATTGTCCTGAATTAACTATAATCGTGAAATCAAACCTTAAATTTCATTGAAATGCTCACCAAAATTTTAAGAATATCAATAAAAAGCAGAACATTAACCCTCACTCTATCTATCCATTAAAAAAAGCTCACAAGAACTAGACAATGTGAGGATCCCCTTTCTGCTGGGATCTAAATCAATTAGGCTTCCATCAAAAATCCAATTTTCTATTATTGTAAGGTCTATCATCAATCAAAACTGTGTAGAGTTGTATGTTCTAACCCATTGTAGATCTATAATTAAATTGCTTAAAATATGCTTTCAAAAGATTTACTGTTTAAAAATCAAACCCTAAGCATTCATCAATATATAAAAAGCATTCATAATCTTAAGGGGTTGTTTGGTAGAGCGGTTTCAAAAGAATTTATCACTGGATTTACCAAATCGAGCCAAACAGCAAAATGCACGAGTTTCATGAATTTACGAATTTTTTTATTTGGCAAAATCCAGTTTTATCTTCGATTTGGCCTAAATCCGTATTTACTAAATCTAATGGATGGGTGGATTTACAAATTTACGGATTTAGGGATTTAGCAATATCCTATTAACATTAAATCCTACTTGCAGCCAAACAGCCCCTAAAATAACTAAATTTCATTGTTAAGCTATTTCATCATCGAGTGTGCCATTTGAAATTCTAGATTTGTGAGTGAAGCTTCTCATCCTCAAAAAGATACAATAATGCAAACCATCATTTAAGTTTTCAAAATAATTTTCTGTTCGCTAAAGGATCACCAAACTCTAAAAGACAGGTATATAATAGAAAAACCAAAAATAGGTTCACTACTGAAACCAAAACAAGCATAACAAAAACAATCAATAAGCTTAAAATTTGCATATAAATGAAGCAGACTAAAAAATGTTGACAGCCCATATATTACAGTTCGTACCTATAGGTTATTAGTATGGTTAATACATATAAGGTAATAAGGTTTTAAGCGATTTAAAATATTTCTAAAAATCATTAAGAAAATGAATACTTACAGAGATAACGAGGTCATGTTTTCTCTCACGTTTGTCAAGATTATGGCCCAATGCCTGAATGTTATCATAGCTATGGATAATGGGCAAGCATTTCAAATCTACCAAATAACAAGAAAAAATAGTAAGAAAATTATAACTTCAGTATCGCACAAGCAATACCAAAAAAATAACAATATTGCTTTTGAGTAGTACACTTCATATTGTACCAGTTGTGCAATTAAATTTGCCCTTAAAAGCTCCACACAAAAGTACTGGGCTATAAAATGAAAATAGAAAAGCATAACGCAAATATAAAAGATTGAATCAAGATAATAGGTGAAGAAAATTTGTAGCATACGTAGAAGAACATAATAAAAAAGAGCAGCCTAACCCTTTCACAGAACAGCCATATAACAATTCAAGATTTCAATGTCAGATAATTTCTAGCAATTTGTCGAAATAATGGTACCAAAGCTTGTGATGTACGAGGATATAGAAGAAAAACAATAGGGCAATGCCCGCTTCCATTTAAATTCATGTTTGCATGCACCAAGGGATGGCTAAAAAAAAAGAGACCTTTGAAATGGCTGGTTACGGTTTTGCAGTATTTATGATGATAATAAATTCTCAAATCAAACTAGCATATTCCTTTCTCAATGCATGACCATGGCAGTTGGAAACCCTAGCTTCATGCCTTTGGAACCACTCCTAAAGAGAGAAAGCTTCAGCAAACATGCATAGAAAACCCTATTCTTCAAGGAAAACCAGCATACATAGCAACCATGCTCAATTCCCTTCCACTACCACACTGATGCGCATGAGCATGGGCACAATTTAATCAACAATTTTTTTGACATTAATAGGATTGTAAACGAGTAGAGTCGACCAAAACCCAACCAAAACTTGAACTTGATTCATTAATTGACTTTGAGCTCAAGCTTCTTGACCTTGATTCATTATTCGAGTTCAAGTCAACTCACGAGCTGACTCGTTTATTACTAAAGAAAAACCATTTTAATAAAATGAAAAAATGAATGAGCAATTAATGGAGAAATTAAAACCTCATTTCATATAAAAGAGTAAAATATAATTTTAAATATTTTTAATAATTTATACTTATAACTCTTGAATAGCGGTGTACAATCGATCAGATTGGTATGATTGATTGAAAGATTTGTTAATACAATTAAACTAAATCAAATAATCAATAAAACCAAGGCGACCAAATAAAATCTAAAATAAAAACAAATCGAACAAATATATAATTCAGTTTATTCGATTTTTGTTCGACTTAATTTTGAAATCCCAATGAAGATGTATGTGATACCAAAATTTAACAAACATCAAAGGGAAACAAATATTATTTCTGAATTCAAAGTCTGAAATTACAATGAATAGTAGAAAATTCTGAAATTGCAACAAAACAACAACATAGCAATGGAAGTCAAGTTGGATATAGGGTGTAGATGGTGTCAGTTAGGATTGGGACTTCCAGGGTGGTGGTAAGGAGACGGCTAGCAACCTGGAAACAGCATGACAGGAGTTTCTAGGACTCTAGACAACAAGCAAGCTATAGGAACAACTGCGGTTGGGTAGCGTCAGCAAGGAAGAAGGGTAGAGTATGTGGTGGCAAAGTGGGAAAGGATGAAGGAAACATATAGAAAGAATAAACACCACCTGGAGACCAAGATACAGCCAGAGCATCACTTGGAACCCTAGGTTACAGCCCATAGAAAAGGAAACGTTAACGGATGTCCCGAAGTATATCACATTAAAAATTAAACCCTAAACATCAAAGAAACACCTAAATATACATATTATTACTATGAGTGGACCCCACTCCAATTGAGGGGAACCCTATGCCTAGCAAGGGGCGACCAGTCCTCCCTCAACTTGGACCGAACCGGCCTAAGGTCTGCCAAGCTCCCGCATTAATCTACCAGGTTGATGGAGCTTCAGGAGAGCTTCAGCCTAATCTGTTGAAGCTTCTAAATCCTCATGATATGGCATTAAGTCGGCCACGTTCGAGTTGGAGAAGTTATCGTAATCTCTCAGGATTAGAAAGACTTCAACAGCGTCTCTAAAAGCACTGGGATCTCACTGTCGGATGCACTGTCTCACAAATCACCTGAGAAGGTTTCTCGAATTGCGATCCATCGACTTGAGGGTATATTGTTGAAATGAACTGGAACTTCGTGTCAAGCATACTCTGCAGAGTCCTCCAAAAGTAGCTCGGGTTTGCCACATTCCTCTGAAGTGAAGACAGACTAAACCTCCCCTAACTGCGGTAGCCCTGGCAATAAACTGTCAGTCAGGATATCCTAAACCTTTGTTGTAGTGATTGTCCTGTGTCTGATATCGGTTATTATGTCTCACTACCCTCTAACATCATCAAAACTGATCTCATTGGTGTCTCTCTCATGCCAATAGCAACTATAATCTTTGATTCCACAAACGGTGGGAGAACTGTGTTTTCCATCCTTGATGAATAAGTGTTTTAGAAATCATCATATTGAGTCCTTTGTTCAAACTATCACGATCTCACCAACATAAAATGACAGTGTCCAGGGGTACAACTTCACATCACCCTTGTTTATGCAACTGACTCCCAATAGAAAACTCTACGAAGCATCTCCTATCAATCCTAATACTGTTACCTTTTTTCAATCAAGTAAGAAAATATGATTGGAAATGTCTCTGAATAGTGAGACTCAGCTTGTCCGCCATCTGTGTCGACACCACATTCTCATAACTACCTCCATCGGTGATACTGTTGACACATTTCCCTTCACAATGCAACGAGTATAAAAGATATTATGGTGAAGCCACAACTGCTCTCTCGTAGCCTTAGTATGAAAGGGCCCGTTAAATCACAAGCATCACTCCTTTATCAGTTGGAAGTTGGTACTTATGCACTTCCTTGCTATCTTGTCTCTAATATCATTGTAAACTATTATTTAATAGTAGAGAAATTGGAGGTAATGTGTCCAAAACCATGACATTTGAAACACTTTCTTGTGAGCACAGCGTTAGAAATACTGCTCCTATCAGGCTTCTTCCCACTCGAATCAGCTCTATCATCTTTTTTAACAGTTTTCACAGCTTGCTCAAGTGTTCTTTTACTAGCTCCTCCTGTGAGTGATTGTCTGAATGATCACGGGGTCTTGATCTGTTGTTGTCATTTCTCGCCCTTCAAAGCCAATATCTGAACATCAGTCAAATGACTAGTACAGTTGCAGTTGAACAACAAAGTTGATGGCTTAATTCAAGCCTCCCAAATATATGACTATGATATTCTCATCTGGCTCCCCCAACTCACATTTCAACATGAGCAGCTCAAACTCCACTGTGAACTCCTCAACTGACAACTATCCCTTATGTAAGTCCTGTAGCATCAAGAAAATATACTGGCGGTAGTGTGGGGGTATATGCTTCCTCTAAATCTTCTTCATCTTCTCCCAAGTAATAATTTTGTTCCTACATTTTATCTGCCTCACTTTCTTCAGATTCTTCCACCATAAAACAACACTCTTCTTCAGTTTTATGACAGAAAGTTTTACTCTCCTATTAATCGGCACCTCCTTAAACTAAAAAAAATTCTCTCAAGGGCCTGCAACCACTCAATGAAATCATTTGGATTCATTCTCCCTCAAAACCTGTAAAGTCTACCTTCACCATAATGTCTCTATGTCCTCCAAAAGTCACTCCACCCTTCGCCTCCTTTGATACTAATTCCCAAAGTGTTTTGAACTATCATCCTCTTCACTAGAATCATCCATATGGAAGAGATTTAATTTTCCTTCATCTCTCCTCTTTGAATCTCACTATCACGATCAACGGTGATCTCTCCATGAGTCACTTTCTCAATTAAAGCATGTTTTTGTTAAATTCGGCGTATTTTCCGCTGCATCACTTCCATGGTAAGTTCCTAAATGGCTTCCGACACTCATCTCCTTGATGACGTGAGTAGGTTCCTAAATGACTTCTGACAGTTGTCTCCTCGGTGAAGTGGGTAGGATTTAGGTTGGGGAGGTGAAAGATGGTTTATGGGGCTGAGTTAGAGTGGGAATAAGCAAATTTAGGATGACTATTTGAAAAATCAACAAGGATGAAGGTTTTTGGGTGAAGTTTGGTCTAGGTATTGGTGGATTTGGGTAACCCTATAAACAAACTAAGGTTCTTAATTTGATACCAAATGATATCGAAATTTAACAAAACATCCAAGGTGAACAAATATCATTACTAAATTCAAAGTTTGAAATTACAACAAAAACTTGGGAAATCTGAAATTGCAATAAAACAATACAGCACTAGAATTATGATTGATATATGGTGTAAGTGGTGTCAGTTAGGGTTTGGACCTCCAAGGTGATGGCAAGGAGGAGACTAGCAAACTAGAAACTGCAGGACAACGGTTTACAAGAGTCTGGACAACAAGCAAGCAGCAGGAACATCAGCGGGAGGGATGTCTAGGTTGCGGCAGCAAGGATGAATGAAAAAGGGATGTGGGAGTGATATGGGAAATAATGGGGGAAAGACATGGAGAGGATAAACACCAACGAGAATTTAAGATACAGCGGAAGCATCACTTAGAACCTAGGATATAGCCCGTAGAGAGAAAAAGAGACGTTGAAGACAATCCCAAAGCAAATCACAGCAAAAACTAAACCCTAAACATCAAAGAAACACTTAAATAGACCTACTACTTTTAGGAGCGAGTCTCATTCCAATTGGTTTGCAACCCTAGGTTTGGAGAGGGTCGACCAACCCTCCCTCAACCTGGACCGAACAGCCCCAGTGTCCGCCCAACCACTGAGTCAGTATGCATTCGGTCAATTTGATTTGAATGATTGATGGATTTAATTTAACTATAATATAATTTGACTTTTTTGGTTTAATCAATTTATTTCTTTTTCAAAAAAACCAATAACCAAAATCCAAATAACCCTTAGTCTGGAATAAAAAATCAAAACGTAATTTCATAAATCAAACCAAATATGCTCTGTATGGTTCGATTTTTCAATGCAAACCAATTAATGCACATCCTTACTCTTGAATTATAATATAGTTGAAGTAAATTTTATATTAATATTTTCTCAAACACGTTAGCTCATGAGCTAACAATTTGGGTCAAAAATAGTTTAAGCTTGGCTCGTTAGCATATCAAATTTAGCTTGTGAGCCATTTACTGAGTTGCAACCAAGCTGGCTCACAAGTTAGCTTGGTCAATTACACCCCCAACCTTAAAATTAGTATAATGTATCTCCTCAATACTTCAATGATATTATAAACTTAGCATATGTTCACGCCAAGTGTCATAAATCCTAGGCTTTATACAAGCTCAGCAACAAGAGAAGATTAAGTTGCAAGACTATTATGGAAATTGGAGGCTTATATGCCATATTTAGACAAAATAAAACAAGGAAAAATAAAGCAATTTCTTTGAAAAAAAATTATTTGAACAGGGTGATATATTTGAACATGTGGCCATCAAATTCAAGAACTACCAATCAATTAACCTACTTTTAGTGAAATAAAGTGCAAAGTTAAGAGGTGGTCTTGGAAATATCAACTGCACATAGCCATCATAATCATGTATGGATACAATTAGGGAGCTCATTTGGTTCTAATTTATGTAGATAGTATCATTATCTAAATAACAGTGAAATTCATATATCAGTGTTATCTATCTAATGCAAGATATTTATTTCACTGCTATCTTGCTTGTACAGTGTAATTATTTGAATGAATGGTCATCATAATCTTACTTACTTATCTTAATATTGATTTTAGCCATTAAATAGTCCAGTATCCAGCTACAACAAATTTGGTGAACATAATATATATATATATAGACACAGAGAGAAAGAGAGAGAGAGAGAGAGAGAGAGAGAGATGTCAACAAAAAATTTTAAGAAATTATTATTTAAGGATGCCATAAAACTAATTGCTATAAGATAGTGTAGTGGCAAATGTCAATCAACCAAACTATCCTAAATTGTTGAAGCAAGCAGGGAATGAGAAAAAAGTGTTGTTTCTGTTCACGGTAGTTAGGCGCTAAGAAGAAGGAAAATTGCATCTCGTTCTGCGCTTACCTCTCAAAAGGCTTTGAGCAGCTCTTTGCATATCTTTAGATGGCTCCACTAAATTAACTCTCTCCAAATATTTGGGCCAAACTTCGCGTATTGCCCTAAACAAAACTAGCAAAGATTCAACTACATTTCCATTGACACCCCACATACTCAAGGCCGCAAAAACATATTATATACTCGCGAGATAAATTCAAAATCTTACCAAATAGCAGATCCTGGACCCGCACCAAAATCTAGCACACTTACAGGAGAGAAGTCCGGTAACCTCCGGCGGACCTACAATGCACACTCTCAGTTCACAAAACAAAACAAAAACGAAAACAGAGACATAAAGCAATACAAAAACTTAAAACCTCTTTGAAAACCCGATGGCAGGCTGAGTACACGGAGGGCATCCGGGAAGCAACGTAGGCAACTGTCTCCTCCTCCGTATACTTCAACCCAATGTCTCCATACGCCGAGCGTATCTTCCACCGAGCTCCACCGTGTTCGATGGGTCTGAAGGGGTCCTCGACGAGCGCACGTGAGACAGAAGCTGAGAGCTGGAGATTGGTCTCCTTGAGCCGGTTGAAGGACTGGGAGAGCGACAGGACCTTTCGATTCATGTGCACTTTCGCCTTCTCTGATCAAATGCCCTGTAAACGAGTAAAGGTAGGGAAGAGAAAACGGCTTTGGAGATGAATTTAGGGGAAATAAAAGGGACCTCGAAGGAATTTTTTTATAGCACGGCGTAGTGAGAGAGGGACGAGATGGATTCCTTCGGATTGCTTGGCTGCGGCGCGGATGGATTCGGGGGTTAGTAGTTTTGCCGCAGCTGCAGTACCAGTAGAGGAAGCCATGGTGTAATGTCTTCAACGTGCTGCTTCGCTTTCGTCAGAGGAAATCCTAGGGTTTGACGAGGGTTTTGCAAGCGGAAATAGCAGAAAAAACGAGCTTAACCCTTCTCTTTGTCCTAATTTGGACCACTCCACCTTTCATTGAAGTTCATTTGAATGTTAAAATAAAAAAATGAGAATTTTTTAAGGCTTCATTTGAGAATACTGTCAACCCAACCCAATTTGTATTGTAGTGCACACCTATGCATAAACAAATTTTTGGTTGCTAAGGAGCNAAATAAAAAAATGAGAATTTTTTAAGGCTTCATTTGAGAATACTGTCAACCCAACCTCATTTGTATTGTAGTGCACAACTATGCATAAACAAATTTTTGGTTGCAAAGGAGTNTTTTCACAGCTTGCTCAAGTGTTCTTTTACTAGCTCCTCCTGTGAGTGATTGTCTGAATGATCACGGGGTCTGTTGTTGTCATTTCTCGCCCTTCAAAGCCAATATCTGAACATCACTCAAATGACTAGTACAGTTGCAGTTGAACAACAAAGTTGATGGCTTAATTCAAGCCTCCCAAATATCTGACTATGATATTCTCATCTGGCTCCCCCAACTCACATTTCAACGTGAGCAGCTCAAACTCCACTGTGAACTCCTCAACTGACAACTATCCCTTATGTAAGTCCTGTAGCATCAAGAAAATATACTGGCGGTAGTGTGGGGGTATATACTTCCTCTAAATCTTCTTCATCTTCTCCCAAGTAATAATTTTGTTCCTACATTTTATCTGCCTCACTTTCTTCAGATTCTTCCACCATAAAACAACACTCTTCTTCAGTTTTATGACAGAAAGTTTTACTCTCCTATTAATCGGCACCTCCTTAAACTAAAAAAAATTCTCTCAAGGGCCTGCAACCACTCAATGAAATCATTTGGATTCATTCTCCCTCAAAACCTGTAAAGTCTACCTTCACCATAATGTCTCTATGTCCTCCAAAAGTCACTCCACCCTTCGCCTCCTCTGATACTAATTCCCAAAGTGTTTTGAACTATCATCCTCTTCACTAGAATCATCCATATGGAAGAGATTTAATTTTCCTTCATCTCTCCTCTTTGAATCTCACTATCACGATCAACGGTGATCTCTCCATGAGTCACTTTCTCAATTAAAGCATGTTTTTGTTAAATTCGGCGTATTTTCCGCTGCATCACTTCCATGGTAAGTTCCTAAATGGCTTCCGACACTTATCTCCTTGATGACGTGAGTAGGTTCCTAAATGACTTCTGACACTTGTCTCCTCGGTGAAGTGGGTAGGATTTAGGTTGGGGAGGTGAAAGATGGTTTATGGGGCTGAGTTAGAGCGGGAATAAGCAAATTTAGAATGACTATTTGAAAAATCAACAAGGATGAAGGTTTTTGGGTGAAGTTTGGTCTAGGTATTGGTGGATTTGGGTAACCCTATAAACAAACTAAGGTTCTTAATTTGATACCAAATGATATCGAAATTTAACAAAACATCCAAGGTGAACAAATATCATTACTAAATTCAAAGTTTGAAATTTTAACAAAAACTAGGGAAATCTGAAATTGCAATAAAACAACACAGCACTAGAATTATGATTGATATATGGTGTAAGTGGTGTCAGTTAGGAACATCAGCGGGAGGGATGTCTAGGTTGCGGCAGCAAGGATGAATGAAAAAGGGATGTGGGAGTGATATGGGAAATAATGGGGGAAAGGCATGGAGAGGATAAACACCAACGAGAATTTAAGATACAGCAGAAGCATCACTTAGAACCTAGGATATAGCCCGTAGAGAGAAAAAGAGACGTTGACGACAATCCCAGNTGATCTCTCCATGAGTCACTTTCTCAATTAAAGCATGTTTTTGTTAAATTCGGCGTATTTTCCGCTGCATCACTTCCATGGTAAGTTCCTAAATGGCTTCCGACACTCATCTCCTTGATGACGTGAGTAGGTTCCTAAATGACTTCTGACAGTTGTCTCCTCGGTGAAGTGGGTAGGATTTAGGTTGGGGAGGTGAAAGATGGTTTATGGGGCTGAGTTAGAGTGGGAATAAGCAAATTTAGGATGACTATTTGAAAAATCAACAAGGATGAAGGTTTTTGGGTGAAGTTTGGTCTAGGTATTGGTGGATTTGGGTAACCCTATAAACAAACTAAGGTTCTTAATTTGATACCAAATGATATCGAAATTTAACAAAACATCCAAGGTGAACAAATATCATTACTAAATTCAAAGTTTGAAATTACAACAAAAACTTGGGAAATCTGAAATTGCAATAAAACAATACAGCACTAGAATTATGATTGATATATGGTGTAAGTGGTGTCAGTTAGGGTTTGGACCTCCAAGGTGATGGCAAGGAGGAGACTAGCAAACTAGAAACTGCAGGACAACGGTTTACAAGAGTCTGGACAACAAGCAAGCAGCAGGAACATCAGCGGGAGGGATGTCTAGGTTGCGGCAGCAAGGATGAATGAAAAAGGGATGTGGGAGTGATATGGGAAATAATGGGGGAAAGACATGGAGAGGATAAACACCAACGAGAATTTAAGATACAGCGGAAGCATCACTTAGAACCTAGGATATAGCCCGTAGAGAGAAAAAGAGACGTTGAAGACAATCCCAAAGCAAATCACAGCAAAAACTAAACCCTAAACATCAAAGAAACACTTAAATAGACCTACTACTTTTAGGAGCGAGTCTCATTCCAATTGGTTTGCAACCCTAGGTTTGGAGAGGGTCGACCAACCCTCCCTCAACCTGGACCGAACAGCCCCAGTGTCCGCCCAACCACTGAGTCAGTATGCATTCGGTCAATTTGATTTGAATGATTGATGGATTTAATTTAACTATAATATAATTTGACTTTTTTGGTTTAATCAATTTATTTCTTTTTCAAAAAAACCAATAACCAAAATCCAAATAACCCTTAGTCTGGAATAAAAAATCAAAACGTAATTTCATAAATCAAACCAAATATGCTCTGTATGGTTCGATTTTTCAATGCAAACCAATTAATGCACATCCTTACTCTTGAATTATAATATAGTTGAAGTAAAATTTTACATTAATATTTTCTCAAACACGTTAGCTCATGAGCTAACAATTTGGGTCAAAAATAGTTTAAGCTTGGCTCGTTAGCATATCAAATTTAGCTTGTGAGCCATTTACTGAGTTGCACCCAAGCTGGCTCACAAGTTAGCTTGGTCAATTACACCCCCAACCTTAAAATTAGTATAATGTATCTCCTCAATACTTCAATGATATTATAAACTTAGCATATGTTCACGCCAAGTGTCATAAATCCTAGGCTTTATACAAGCTCAGCAACAAGAGAAGATTAAGTTGCAAGACTATTATGGAAATTGGAGGCTTATATGCCATATTTAGACCAAATAAAACAAGGAAAAATAAAGCAATTTCTTTGAAAAAAAATTATTTGAACGGGGTGATATATTTGAACATGTGGCCATCAAATTCAAGAACTACCCATCAATTAACCTACTTTTAGTGAAATAAAGTGCAAAGTTAAGAGGTGGTCTTGGAAATATCAACTGCACATAGCCATCATAATCATGTATGGATACAATTAGGGAGCTCATTTGGTTCTAATTTATATAGATAGTATCATTATCTAAATAACAGAGAAATTCATATATCAGTGTTATCTATCTAATGCAATATATTTATTTCACTGCTATCTTGCTTGTACAGTGTAATTATTTGAATGAATGGTCATCATAATCTTACTTACTTATCTTAATATTGATTTTAGCCATTAAATAGTCCAGTATCCAGCTACAACAAATTTGGTGAACATAATATATATATATATAGACACACACACACACACACAGAGAGAGAGAGAGAGAGAGAGAGAGAGATGTCAACAAAAAATTTTAAGAAATTATTATTTAAGGATGCCATAAAACTAATTGCTATAAGATAGTGTAGTGGCAAATGTCAATCAACCAAACTATCCTAAATTGTTGAAGCAAGCAGGGAATGAGAAAAAAGTGATGTTTCTGTTCACGGTAGTTAGGCGCTAAGAAGAAGGAAAATTGCATCCCGTTCTGCGCTTACCTTNAGCTCAGCAACAAGAGAAGATTAAGTTGCAAGACTATTATGGAAATTGGAGGCTTATATGCCATATTTAGACAAAATAAAACAAGGAAAAATAAAGCAATTTCTTTGAAAAAAAATTATTTGAACAGGGTGATATATTTGAACATGTGGCCATCAAATTCAAGAACTACCAATCAATTAACCTACTTTTAGTGAAATAAAGTGCAAAGTTAAGAGGTGGTCTTGGAAATATCAACTGCACATAGCCATCATAATCATGTATGGATACAATTAGGGAGCTCATTTGGTTCTAATTTATGTAGATAGTATCATTATCTAAATAACAGTGAAATTCATATATCAGTGTTATCTATCTAATGCAAGATATTTATTTCACTGCTATCTTGCTTGTACAGTGTAATTATTTGAATGAATGGTCATCATAATCTTACTTACTTATCTTAATATTGATTTTAGCCATTAAATAGTCCAGTATCCAGCTACAACAAATTTGGTGAACATAATATATATATATATAGACACAGAGAGAAAGAGAGAGAGAGAGAGAGAGAGAGAGAGATGTCAACAAAAAATTTTAAGAAATTATTATTTAAGGATGCCATAAAACTAATTGCTATAAGATAGTGTAGTGGCAAATGTCAATCAACCAAACTATCCTAAATTGTTGAAGCAAGCAGGGAATGAGAAAAAAGTGTTGTTTCTGTTCACGGTAGTTAGGCGCTAAGAAGAAGGAAAATTGCATC